>WNLN01000065.1:0-117403 GCA_021347865.1 Sarocladiaceae sp. CBMAI 1973 | reverse complement strand
AATAGTGCGGACCTTGACCTCGCCATGTGAGCGGATAATGGATGGCGTAGTCTGGTTAAGCCCGTAGCGAGGAATGCTCTTGGGGAAGCAGGTCACGACAGTGCCTCCAACACCCCAAGTGAGGAGTGCAGCACCCTTCCATCGCTGCAAGGGGTCCTGAGCTCGGCTGTCGTTTGGCGGAACCATGTTGAATTCCAAGGTTTGGCCTCGGGGTCTGGTCACCGGCGCATAAGCTACCTGAGGAGCCTTCGAGACATTCAGCGGAGCATGGGAGTGTGCCGAAGCGGGACGGCCTGAAGGAGCCGGTGGC
The DNA here is from genome assembly GCA_021347865.1 of Sarocladiaceae sp. CBMAI 1973. Lineage (NCBI taxonomy): Eukaryota > Fungi > Ascomycota > Sordariomycetes > Hypocreales > Sarocladiaceae > Sarocladiaceae sp. CBMAI 1973. The sequence continues at coordinate 117,093 of WNLN01000065.1, read as the reverse complement.
TGCGATGCTGCGCCGTAAACGGCACTAGGTGACTGTGTTTGAGCACGCGGAGGAGGTACAAAGCCAGCTTGACCGGCAAGGGAAGCTTGCGGCAAGTAATTCGACCCAGTACGGCTCGTAGGCGATAAAGCGGATGGTCCTGGCTGGGCACCAGCTGGAGGACTGGCGAGTCCACTGGGGACAGCGGGAGCAGGCGCAGGGCTGTATCGTGATTTAGCCGATGGCGGTGGAGATGCGTGAGACGCGCTGGCTGCCCTGCCAGCCACCCCGCGATCGTCCTCTTCCTCGACCTCTCGCGTTGGTGGCAGAGAGGCAATCCGGTTCAGCCGGGGTTCGTAGGACGATGCACTAGCTCTTCGTTCCGGAAGCCCATGTTCTCCTCCAACTCCAGGGGCATCATTTTGGGACTTGGTGCGGTTGACCTCGAAGTGAGCCAGAGGACTGGAAGTTCGTGGCTGGTGTGGCAGCATCGGTGGTCCAGCGTGCGCTGAAATAGCAGGTGCAGCGCTGTACGAGGAGTGAGATCGAGGGGCTGGTGGGGCGGGAGAGTATCTGGCAGAGTTAGGTGCTTGAGGAGCTGAAGATGATGACTCTTGCGCAGGGGCGGGAGAGTAGCGAGAGGCATTCGAGTTCAATGCTGGCATGATTGGCGCGGCAGACTGCAGTGCAGCATATGGGCTGACTTTCTCTGGGGCAACGAGACCACCGACAGCCGAGGGTCCCTGGCTTGTGGCTGGCGGGAGCTGCTGAGGTGCAGCATAAGTGTTTGCCGAAGGTGGAGGTGGTGGTGCCATCTGGCTGGGAACTGTCTGTGGGCTTTGGCCAGCAGACTGGGGTGTGGGTGGTCCAGGTCCAAGATTGCTGTGTCTTGAGCTGGGACGTGGCTTTGGAACCATTGGGAGTTCTTCGAAGAAACTGCCCTTGTTTCGTAGAGCAGGCGCAGACGCTTTGTGTCCCAAAGGTGGCCCGTGACTTGATGTTGGAGGCGAAATTGCTGACGCTGGCAGTCCCGGTGTGAACATACTGGCACTCCTCGCGCCTCCAGGAGGTGGTGGGTGGTTTGCCGTTGGCTCGCCCACTTGTTGCATGCTGGTACGCTTCCTAGGCTTCACAACTGTGCTAACGAGATCCGTGGGCAGATCATACGGCGAGGCATAGCCGCCTTTGGCCTTATCTGCGAAGCTTTGCATCCTTGAAGGCTCAGTCGGAGGCAGGTGCGGCGGCTGTGATGTGCCGAACGTTGTGGGCGGAATCGGTGGCTTGTAGAACGGGCCGCTCGCAGCAGGATTGGGAGTGACGTTGCTCGGTGTGTATGACGATGCACTGCGCTGAGCTGTGGGTGGGAAATAGGGGTTGGTGGCGGGTTGTCCTGCGAGAGGCTGTGGTGGTTCGTCTGCATCGTCAACTTCGTCCAAAAGACCCTCGTCATCGCTGCCTAGGAATGCTGAGGGATCGATCTGATCCTCTCCTGTGGTAGTTTCGTCAAGAAGGAAGTCATCGTCATCGTCTCCTCCTGCAAATGCCTCTTGCCATTTGGCGGCAACATCCTCGGTGGGTTGAGGCTGTGGCGCGTCTCCGGTTGATGACTCCTCCTCTTCTTCCATCAGAGTCTCCTGGACGGCAGACATCTGAGGTGAGTCGGGGGGGCCGAGCGAACCACCGACGACTTGCATGGTTGACTTGCGCTCGAGGGACGGTAGCTCTTCGGGTCCTCCGTCTGCGACGTCCACGTCCTGAGTCTGCGAGAGAGCACCGAAGAAATCATCGCCACCCTCCTCATCAAATGACATGGCTGGCGCCGCAGGCTCTGCGCTCTTTGCATCGTCACCAGCAGGCTGAGACAGCAGAGGCAAACCTTCCTCGTAACGCTCATCCAAAGCCTGGCCCTCGGAATCTGGGACTTGGCCGCCTATTGAGCCTGAAGGTCCATGCCGCTGAACGGGTAGCTCTGAAACAGAGGCCTGCACTGGCTCGTCGTCGTCCTGCTCGAGCACGGCGCTTGCCTGGGTACCTGAAAGTGGTGCTTCAATTATCGGCTCGTGATTGCTCGTTTGCGGCGGAACGACAGGGAATGAATTTGTTCGGTCGGACGGCGGCATGAACTTGAAGGGATCGGTATCCGTGCGAGACAGGTTCCAATCGCCGTCATCGTCATCGTTGAAGTTGAGATCATGCGATACGGTGCGCGCGAAGGACATCGAGCTCCCATGCTGCGCGCCTGAGCTCGAAGGCTGGGCAGTTTGAGGCTCTCCAGATGAAGGTTCCGGATCAGCGTTCACTAACGCGTCGTTCTGTTCATCCAGGGCTTGCGACTCGGTTTGCTCAGGGGCAAGCCACGCATCAGCGGCAGGGTCGGCTGTGACATCGTCGTCTTGAAACCATGCAGCAGCTTCTGATTCCTCGGCTTTCGCTACTTCGAGATCCTGATTCCCAGGCGCGTCTGACGGAGCCTCCGTGGCGTCCGGTTCTGGTTGTGATGCGATCAGCCCTTCGTTGGTGGGCGGCGTAGCCTCAGTGTCTGCCATCGATGTCATTGACGCGGATTCGGCATTAGGCATGAATGCCGGATGCCATGATGAATGTGAAGATTCGGCGGCCATCTCGTGACGGCGCCGTCGGGGTATCGTGATTAAAAGTGTATCCTCGCAGAATTAGCAAGTGCTGCAAACGTGTCAGCTCTCCTCGGAAGAAAGGGGCGACGATGACGCCAGAGTCGGCTTCGTTGTCGAACGAGCCTGTGTAATCGTCAGGAAACGTGTCACGCACTTATACAGAATGAATGAAGGACAATGCGTCAGATAAAATTCCGCTTCGCCATGGCCAAATGCAGCAAGTGTTGAAAGTTGTTCGGTTGTCCTAAGTCCGTCGCGAGGTGCACGGATTCGCAAAGGCAAGCTGTCACGAAGCTAAAGCCGTTGGACCCATATTAGGAGACGGAAGAGTTGGATAGGATTCGGCTGAGTCATCATGCAGATTGTCGACTTCGCGCGACGAAGGTAAGGTAGGTAGGTACCCGGGAGCACAAGACTCCGTGCTGATTTGGGAAACTCCACTGTCATCACAGATGTGATCTGAAAATACCAATGTTAGACATTATTCCAGATGAAGAATAGTTTTATCATTATCACACGTGAATAAAAAGGCGTTAGGATATGTTGTCCGCTATAAGTACGTCAAGATTGAACCTCAAGTTGCGACTATACCTACTGAACCCTAGTCGTCAAAGCATTAATGTCCGTACTGGAATTTACAATAGTCATGCCACTCAAAAAACATCACACATTGCAATTGGATCCTGATGCATATGGAGCCATGATCACCACGACTGTCTTCTGTGAGCTATTTGACGAAAAAGTGCATTGAATAAGGACAGATACCTAAACTAGGGACATAGCACACAGGTACATGTCGAAGCTGGAGCAGACGCGCAGGCAGATGAAATTAATATATTACAGCACAAAAGCCGCATTTTTGAATGAATGAAGCGAAGCGAACCAAAAGAAAATGGATGCAAGGACTGCCGAGCCGCAACGATCTATCATATGCCTGTCCCAATTATCACACTTTTAACTCCCAAAATGCAATCAGATTTCGCTCAATGCAGACCAATCTCTCCATTCTCCGCCATGTGCTTCTGGCAGTTCAGAAGCATGTTGACCTGCTCGCCAACCTCGCTGAGGCGGCCTAAGACCTTCTTGTTTCCATCCACGAATGAGAGGATCGAGTATGGGATACCGGTCTCCTGACAGAACTCGCGGACAAGGACTTGAACTTTGCGCAAGTTGTGACGCGGCAGACGAGGGAACAAGTGGTGAATAGCCTGGAACTGGAGTCCTCCGTGAACAAAGTCCATCCACTTTGGGCAGTCGACGTCCATTGTGGTCCTCAACTGCTTCTGTGGGAAAGACTCGCCCTCGCCAAGGTCGGTAGTGCTCATGCCCCAGTGGGATAGGTTGATTTGCACATGCAGCGGCGCCATGAACACGTGGGACGTCAGGACGAAGAGGACGCGAGAAGTCCACGTAGGAATCGTCTTCCAGAGGATGCACCAGCCGAAGAGGTACCAGTATCCTGCCATGAACAGCATTTCGGTAGGGCGAATCCACCAGGCCTTCGTGCTTCCCAATCCGGTCGACTTGGCCGATAGAACGTGAAGCCATGACAGAAGGTAGAGATTGAAACGTGCAATAGCCATGATGGGGTAGTAAGTGTACTTCTGCACTGGAACCAAGATCTCGGCCGCCTTGTCCCAGGCGAAGACGAAGCCATCGTAGTATGTCGAGGTGATACCCTTGAAGAATTGAGGGCTAGTGGCGAACAGAGACAGGTTCTGGATATCGGGATCGTGCTCCTAAAGGGTGTCAGTGACCAGGCCATAAGATCGTCACGACGACAACATGAAAGGGGTAGACCAACGGGTTGGTTCGTGATTAGGTGGTGCACATTGTGACTGCTCTTCCACCAGCCGATAGACAAGCCGCAGCAGAAGTCGGCAATGAAGAGACCGATCAATGTGTCGATCCAGAAGACGTGTGTGATGGCGCGGTGACCAGCATCGTGGGCGGTGAACATGATTTGTTGCTAAATTGATTCGGTTAATTGAACGGCTCTAGTATCAGACTGTATTGCAAAACTTACCCAAAAGACGCCGAGAAACACGCCTGACAGACCGTAGTACCCATAGCGTAGCAGTGTGATGAAAGCGGTGAAGAGAGTTGCATATCGGATGCACTCCTTTCCGTACTCGACATATGGACAATCATAGTAGCCCATATCCTGCACCTTCTGGTGCAGAGCACGGTACTTCTCTGTGATGTCTTGCTGAACAGCAGGCTCGAGAGAAGGGTAATCGGCCAAGTCACGCTCGATGTCTTGTTCGATGGCCCATACGGTGTACTCGGCGGGCGAAAGTCGACGCATGGGGTCGGCAGTCTTCTCCTGGGCCGAGGCAGAGACGTTACGTTTCTTCAATCCGGAGAGGTCAGAGCCAAGGAGATCGGAGCCCTGCCCAATCTTCTTCTGTAGGCTTTCGATCTTATCCCCATCGCTGCTGTTGCTGTCAGATGTGATAGAGGAAGCCAACGAGCGCTGGTACTCCAATGGGGCGAGTCCCTCCTCATCGGAGGAAGGGGTCCGGCTGGAAGCCGAGTCGGATGCCGTGGACTCCGTGTCAGATAGGTAATCCCGATCGATTCGAAGATCTGGGGAAGCGTCTGTTGTCTGGGGTTTGTTGAAGATGCCGCCCCTGATTGGCGGTGTCATGTTCGTCCATGGTCCCGCTGGCTTCCGGCCGATCCGAAAAGCCTTAATAGTCCGTAGTGTTGATGCGGAGTGCAATCTGTGCGGCAAGGGCGATCAGTAAGCGACTCTTAACAACATATAAAAACAATGTGGGACAATCAACTGCCAACTCGGAGTTTGCTGTGTACAAGCGGGCGCGACTTGATTTGTCAGATGAGGCGATTGCGACTCTAACCCCGGTGGTGCAACAAAACCCAGCCAGTCGCTCACGCTGACGCTCAAAGCAACACTGCGACCACAACGACCGCCAAGTGTTATTGTCATACCAACAGACAACCGCAAAGCTGCGTAGACTCGATTGATCACTCCGAACGAAACTTTTCGTCGTTTTCGACCTCCATCCTCTCCGATGCATCGCGAGCAATGGCTCGGTCAAGCCATCCATTTCGCAAGTTGCGCGCAACGATCCAGAACATCGAGAGCGAACATGTTGGCTAGATGGAAATGACAGCAGAGCGAGTGCTCAATTGCCCGGGATGATCGCGACCGGAGAGAAAGATCGTACTTGCTTGCAACGAAAAGTAGGGACACACTGGGCATGGTTCGCACTGGGTTCGGGATTCACCTCTCCAACAGCGTTGGCACTGGCGGGAGCCTACCGGCACGTCCACAATAGCGAACGATTCTATCTCGGGAAACAAACGAAAATGGGCTGTCTTACGCTTTCATCTCGTCGGTCGCATCTCTGCCAACCATGTGGAGGATGGCCAACGAGCCACCAGGGTGTCTGCTCATCCATCCGTTGAGCTTAAGGACATTCTCCTCGTAAACGACGATGATGGCGCCGTCCGCGATCAGTCCTTCGACCGCCCGCGGTGTCAAAACGTCGTCGCGGCCCATGATTGCAAGTGCAATATGGGAAGTATTGGGCCAGATGGCCGTTGTTGGAAGCGGAAACGAAGGTATTCGAGGAACGTCGGTTGCGAAGGGTTCGGAATCGCTTCTTTCAAAGAACGGGAATGAACGTGAAGTTTGGTCGATGATGGAAATCTAGGATGCAAAGAAACAGATTCGGAGAACGAGAGTTTACAAGAACAATATGCGCAGGACCAGGAGACTCATCAGGACGGGACGCAGACCAGACTACCGAAGTTGCTACTGGGGTATGGGCAGGCACTACGAAGTACGGACCGGAGAGCGCATAAAACGCCGGCGATCACACTGAAGAAAACCAGGCAGGCAGGCAGGACAGGAGACGAACGATGATTACAGTACATCGATACCTGGGATAATTCGTACCAGACGCCCTCGGCCCCCCAGTCACACAAAGTCCCGCCGTCGAAAGAGCAGAGCGGGCCTGGAAGGTAAAGCCACTCCAGGCAAGTGATGGCAGGAAGACCCTGAGTTTGATGAAACAGGGAGTCTGGACTTGTGGGCACTCATTGTGGACTCGCCGTGCTACGGGGACGTACGGGGACACGGACGGCCTGTTCACTGCCTGTGGTAAGCGGTGTCCACCCCTGGAAGGGCTCCGCCACAGTCGGATTCGGGACAGAGAACGGGAAGACGGCCAGGAGCAGAATTGGGTGTTGTTGGCTAGCAGACAGGCAAGGTTTGCACTGTAATTGAGCCGCCACACACGCTTCGGTACCAGGGGTGTCAATGAAAAGAAAGGAGTCAAGAGATGGATGGCCTGCCTCGGCGGTGGAACGTCCTGTGGTGGCGGGCAATCCCCGCGCCCGACAAGCGCACACCCACGCACCAATCTGCGAACCCCTGACAAGGCATACGTCAAGCTTCGTGGAGCCTTTCGAACTAGAGCGACCCAAAGTCGTTAGGTTCACGTGGGTCTGGGCGAATATCAGTGCGATAATAGCATCAAAACTTGATGGGTCTGGGTACGCGCGGACTGGGGGCTTGGACCATTTCGCAACCAGCTGAACACTGGAGAGGCCTCTTGACCTGAGCGAGAGCGGGAACGAGAACGCCAGAGGGCAATGCGGGGCTCACACTGCCTAGGAGAAGATAATCTCAGCCACTAATACTAATTTACCTCTTTCCCGGCCTCGGTTGGTTGGAGGCAAAATTGGGAAAATTGAGAGAAAAGGGTGTCGAGCAGACAGCAGGCCGTCAAAGTAATGACATAGTATGTCTCAATTAGCTCAGACATCACCCACGCGCATCTGGATAATAAAGCGTTGGGATCATATGCAGACGCGCATACTCGCCTAGCCTATGAGGACACTGTCTCTCGAACCTGCCTAGGTGGGCAATTACACGATTCAACCAAGGCAGAAGAGGGTGTGAACCGGGCTTGAGCGTGTTAATGGGGGATGTGGCTGCGCCCGCCTCCGCTCCGACGGGATCTTTCTCTTCCTCACCACGTATGCTCACACTTTATGTGGCGCGATGTTGTGGTGATAAACCTTCGGATCCAACAGGAGGCGAAAGATCAGCGTGGATCGTCAGGAGAATGCGAGAACGAGTCCAGACCCTGGTTTGCCTCCGAATCGATCGTTGGAAGTCTCGTTGCACTCCGTAGCGAGAAATACGGAGCCGTGCGACTTGATTAGGCGAGGGGATCGGATGGTTCTCCAACCGCAGGTGTCAAGCCAAAGCTAGCGAGGTAGCGACGACGCCAACCCAGATCTTGGTCGCAACGGCGCACGAGTTGCACCCTCCAACAAGCACGTGTCAACACGCAAAGTTCGAGTCAAGTCAATCCGTCAACTGTGTCTGCTCGTGGAGTGGTGGCTGCCAGCGCTGTACGCGCGAAGGAGTCTGTGTGGGTGGAGCAGATCTGTACGAACGATGCCCTGTTAGCACGGACCCAGGACTCTCTCGCTGCACAGTAGCACCTTGGCTAGCTGGACTGGGGTGACGAGATTGGAATGCGCGATGAGGCCAGATGGAAGCAAGAGCCGCGTGAGCGATCTTCATCCGAGGTTCCCAATCTTGTCGGTCCCTGAGATCTTGACAATCAGTTCGCAGATATGCAACGACAGTTACGCGGGTCGCATGCACGTCAGTGCTAGAAAAGCTTCTGACACGCGTGTCGCGGCGTCTGGTCAAAGCCGCCAAACCAAGGAGGGTGTTCCATCAAGATTCTAGCGAAGCAGCGGTTCCCTCTCAGTGTCTAGGCCCCCCGGTCCAAGCTTGTCTCTAGCGCCGCGCCAGGGGCGATAAGGGAGGGTACAAACTCGCGGCAGCAGATGCACGACAAAATTGGCACTCTTGGCAAGCCTGGGGGCGCCTTTTTGGCGCACTCCGACAAAAGGGAGAGCAGGCCTGGAGTGTCTGTTGTGTGTAAATTGTGTGAAGAATCTTGGCCAGCCACAGATTGAGAGTGGGTAATGGTCGACGGATCTCGCAATACTTACAGGGATATCTCAATCCGATGGTAACCTGAACGGTTGTCCTCAAGGACGTCGTTGGCCAACTCGTTTGCGTCGCAATTCAACGCGCTCCGACGAGTTTTGTCGCAGTGACAATACGCAACAGGATTTCCAGGAGTGAAGGGGACAGCAGGGTCTGTACCGGCCCCGTGGCCCTCAGCAGGTGCAGTGATCCTTGGGTCGGCTGGAACTAGCTCAGTAGCTTAAATCCTAGGGACAACTGCTAGGTATGTAGAGCGTGGGGATTTGCGTGGGACGAGTCCGAAGAATAGCCTCAATCCAGTTCCACTGTGCTTAGGTAGGGGTTTTCAAGAAGCACACCGAGGCTTTGTTTCGTTTAAGTGCTCATGTCGAATCAATCTGATAGCGTCTTCAAGCCTGTCATATTTGAGATTGCGACCGAGGCAGCCACAAACGGATGTCAATTAGACGAGTGGATAACGTTAGTAGGTACTTCTTGGTAGCTCAAGCCTGGTACTCTGAGATGGGCAGGCTGTGACAGGGGCAATGACCAGGAGCGGCGATAATGCGCCCACGGACGGCTGGCCCTTTTGCTGTTGTAAGTTGGCCGTTTCACGCCCGATTGACGGTGAGCTGGGCTGATGGTCATCATACGTTCCTCAACATGCAATGTCTGAGCTCGAAACTTCGGGTCTCATCTTGGTGAAGATTAGACTACCAGTTTTAGCGGTCTGTCGGAGTGTTCCCCCAGGCAATGCCATTGGCTGCTTGCACACACGCTGTCCCAGCAGCACGGTAGGTGTGTGTGATGCGCGCCTTGCCCGAGACCTTGACCGAAATGCTTGACTGGCCAGCGCGATCTAGACTCTGGGCATGTTATCAACTTCTCACCGCGGCGTTGAATGTAGACTTGCCCGACGCAGGCAGAAGAATTCGAAGCAATGATGAGGCACAGGCCACGGTTACCACTCCACGTGTTGTTGCTGTTATAGGTTAGGTATCGCGCACAGGAAGGGGACCGAGTCGGCGTTTCTGCAGCCCAGCGAACGTAGAGTTTAGGGTAGCTTCTAGACCAGGCCTGAGCACTTCGAAGATTGCGATATGCTTTCGTGCACCAGAGTCTCCTCGCGAAACCGGTGCATTCGACGAAGTGGAAAGCCAATTGCATACTCTGCGCCGTTGTTGAGGTGCACACTCGCTGGGAGGGGTTTTCCGGCATCGTGCCGGTCTGAAGTGGTGTATCAACAAGATGAGGCAGCCACCTCAAGTTGATGAATAGACAAAGTGGCCTTCGGTGCCAGGCCATCCGTTGACTCACGCGACGGGCCTCAATGGCGGGGTGCTACCCAAATTCCGTCAACCCCACCATCAAAGAGCACAGCTCCAAATTCCAGATCACCACTCCGAAGGAAGCCAATAACGTCGAAAACGGCGTCGACCAAGTGAATCATGGCGGAAACCGACCCTCAAGCAAACCAGGAGCAGGATGTGAACCCTTGGTCCGTGGCTGGTGCGCAGAACGAGGCCGGCGAGATCGTGGCCATCGACTACGTTGCGCTCTCCAAGTCAGTTGCCCCTCCATCCTGGTGCTTCAACATCGGCAACTTTGGAAGTAAATGCTGACTGAACCAGGAAATGGGCAACATCCCTCATTGATGATGCTCTTCTCGAACGGTTCGAACAGGCGACCGGTCACAAGCCGCACCGCTGGTTGCGCCGAGGTCTCTTCTTCAGCCATCGCGACTTCGAGCGCATCCTCGACCGATATGAGGAGGGCAAGCCTTTCTTCTTGTACACAGGCCGTGGACCCAGCAGCGGCAGCTTGCACGTCGGACATACCATCCCTCTCGAGTTCACACGTTGGTTGCAGGAGGTCTTTGATGTGCCACTCGTCTTCATGTTGACGGATGACGAGAAGGCCTTGTTCAAAGACTCTCTGACTTTCGAGGGCGCTCTGGAGTTCGCAATGGAGAACGCTCGAGACATCATCGCACTTGGATTTGACGTCAAGAAAACCTTCCTGTACAGCGACCTGAAGTATGTGTCGAACCACATTCTCATGAACGCTTGGGAGTTCGCCAAGAACGTCACCTTCAACCAAGTCCGCGGTGCTTTCGGATTCGATGGCAGGTGAGTATTCGTCTTTCAAAAAGGCCATACCGAACTGAATACTGATGCTCTGTAGCACAAACATTGGAAAGATCTTCTTCCCTGCTGTGCAGTGCGTTGCAGCATTCGCGACTTCTTATCCTGAGATTTGGTCCGACGAGCCAGCAAAGACACGCACGAAAGAGATCGCTAGCATCCCTTGCTTGATCCCCATGGGTATCGACCAGGACCCTTACTTCCGCCTTCTCAGAGATAATGCGCACAGGATGCGATACCCCTCGCCCAAGCCTGCACTTATCCACTCCAAGTTCCTCACGGCTCTACAAGGTGCTGGAGGCAAGATGTCGTCGTCGAACCCCAACTCAGCTATCTTCATGACTGATAGCGCCAAGCAAATCAAGGTTAGTGGGAAGTGAAAGTATATGTTGATGAACTACGAGACTAATCCACATAAAAACAACAGACTAAGATCAACAAGCACGCCTTCAGCGGTGGCCAGGAAACGCTCGAACTGCAGCGCGAGCTGGGTGGCAACCCTGACGTTGATGTCTCATACATCTATCTCACCTACTTCGAGGACGACGACGCCAAGCTAGAGCAGGTATACAAGGATTACAAAAGCGGCGCATTGCTGACAGGAGAGTTGAAGAAGCTGGCCATTGAGTCGTTACAGAAGGTTGTGGCAGACTTCCAGGAGCGTCGTGCTAAGGTTACCGATGAGGTCCTGGACAGCTTCATGACGCCGCGAAAGCTGGAATGGAAGGGAAACCCGAACCCGAAGCCGAAGGCGGCAAAAAAGGAGACAAAGGACCTGCCTATCCAGCCGAAAGCCTAGAATGTAGGGTACCATGAATGGATGAAAGCTACCGCTCAACGGAAAGCAGATTGCTGTTACGTGACTGTGCGAGTCGGTGAAGATGTTGCACTGGACAAGCGAGGAAATCTTGACATGTAGCAAAACAAGGCCATTGCGATTAAGTCTATGTCGTCGTATCAAAAGCTTGTCGCTGAATGACACATATCGTCGACGAGTGAGGCATGTGAGGTAGGCGACTCAGGGTCCTCCGGCCCCACTGCGGGAAGGTGTGGCAGCTGGCGGTGCAATTATGACCAGATCAGGGGCGGGAGTCGCGGCGCTGGCTTCGTCACCGTCCCAAGGCACCAGCAAACTAGTCCACACGTCGCGCACCTCACTGCTTTGCCAAAGCTGTTCTTTTCACAAAACAGCCCTCCAACACTCGAAATCTTCCACATAATCTGAGATTCCTGAACAATATCGACACGCGCCTTTCTGCTCTTGCCATTTCCGGCAGGCAGTCCAGACTGAAGGGAGCTCAGAACATCTGTCAAGTTCGCGCGAGCTTCAACGACCGATCGACCGACATAACACATTGCGAAGAAAGCATGCACCACCCATGACAAGCGAGAAACGACGCTTCGATAACTGAACACTGCCGACGACTCAACCAACTTGACCGCATTACAAAGGGCAAATCCAGAACGGCTCCAACGCGGATGCGTGATGCCTCCTTCCCCTGCCTATGAGCGGCCACTCTCACCAGCACAAGACTCCGATTCCGACCTCGACCTCGACCTTCAAGAGCTTGATCCTGTCTCCGCACAGCCCGCACGGGGCACAGCGCCCACGCCGTCCGATGCGGAACACAAGTCTCCCAGAATAGCATTACGGAACTTGCGCATGGGCGGCCCTCGGCGGGCGAATAAGCGAAGTCGCGTTTACGGTGAGCTCGGCAGAGACCGTGACGATGGCGACGATGAAGCTCTTTTAGGAGGCGATGGTTCGCGATCACAATGGTCTGACGGCCACGGCGAGGATGATCAACCTCTATTGGGCGACTCCGGGCCTCCCCGTCGAGGCGAGCGGCTGGCGTCATTCAGCTCCAAGGTTCGATTGCCAAGCTTTATGTCTGGTGGTAAGAGTCAGGAGGAAGACGAGGCCGAAGAGCAAGAGGAGGATGATCCGTCAGCTTCACGAGTAGTGGCTGTTGGAGCCAGCCAATCGACACGATACCCGAGCAACATGATCTCCAACGCGAAATACACGGCGCTGACTTTTTTGCCGATTACTCTTTACAACGAGTTCTCGTTCTTCTTCAACATGTACTTCTTATTGGTGGCGTTGTCACAAGCAATACCTGCCCTGCGGATTGGATATCTTTTGACGTACATCGCACCGCTCGCCTTTGTACTCTGCATTACGATGGGAAAGGAAGCTTGGGATGACATCGAGCGAAGACGAAGGGACACTGAGGCGAACTCAGAAGAGTATAGCGTACTCGTCTTCAGCGACCCGGAAACGAGCTTCAGCGCAGCACGACCCCGCCGACCTTTACGATCTGAATCCTACAAGAAGAAGTCGAAGCGATCGGGGCGATCTCGGCATGATCTCTCTGATATTCGCGAAGAGGTCGAAGGCGAACCAAGCGATCAGGCGCAGCCTTCTTCGCAGGTCCGGGAAGCCAGTCGCAAATCCAAGGATCTCAAAGTCGGCGATGTTCTCAAGCTGAGCAAAGGCCAACGGGTGCCAGCTGATGTTGCGATTCTCCAATGCTACACAAATGAAGGTCCCTCGCAAGTTGCGGCCAAAGAGCCTGTCGAGGAGGAATCGTTGCTGGCATTTGGAGATGGTGAGGCAAGCGAGGTCAGCAAAGGGAAACAGCCTGCGACTGAGCTTGAGCAAAACGAAACTGACAATGACAATACTGGTGAAACTTTCATTAGAACGGATCAACTCGATGGTGAGACGGATTGGAAGCTTAGGCTGGCCTCACCGTTGACTCAAATGTTGCCCGTCGAGGAATTCGTTCGTCTACGTGTCACTGGTGGAAAGCCAGACAAGAAGGTCAATGAATTCTTCGGCACAGTCGAACTCCTTTCTTCGAGGCAGGACGCCATGAGCCAGCAAGCTTCCCTACCATCCTCAGATGACGAGTCCGACCAAAAGACAGCCGCCTTGTCAATTGATAATACGGCTTGGGCCAACACAATCATCGCCTCTCAAGCCACCACGCTCGCTGTGATCTTATACACTGGTCCACAGACAAGATCAGCCTTGTCAACCGCTCCCTCGCGCTCCAAGGTTGGCTTACTCGAATACGAAATCAACTCACTCACCAAAATATTGTGCGCCCTGACGCTGGCTCTGTCTATTGTACTTGTGGCTCTGCAAGGGTTTGAGAGCAGCGATGGAAAGGAGTGGTATGTCAAGATTATGCGCTTTCTGGTCTTATTCTCGACAATCGTTCCCATCAGTCTCCGTGTCAATCTGGACATGGGCAAGAGTGCATTCTCGTGGTTCATCCATCGCGACCCCGGAATTCCTGGGGCAGTTGTGCGGACTAGCACAATTCCAGAGGACCTTGGCCGCATTGAGTATCTTCTCAGTGACAAGACCGGTACTTTGACTCAGAATGAAATGGAGATGAAGAAGATACACGTGGGAACCGTCTCTTACGCCAACGAGGCCATGGACGAGGTCGCCACATACGTGCGGCAAGGATTCCATGTGCAGCTCACAACCGACCCTGCAACACACAACATGTTGGTAACACCATCATCGACATTCTCTGCTCCAGCCAACGCTGGCGCCACCCGAACAAGAAGGGAGATTGGCTCCCGCGTTCGCGATGTGGTCCTAGCACTGGCACTGTGCCACAATGTGACCCCAACGGTGGATGTGGAAGACGGACAAGAGGTCAGGTCATACCAAGCATCATCGCCGGACGAGATTGCCATCGTCAAATGGACGGAGTCAGTTGGGCTTCGTCTGACCCACAGAGATCGCCGAAGCATGGTTTTAGAGTCGGCCGAAACGGGACGACCAGTCGTTCGGGTTCGCATCTTGGACGTTTTCCCTTTCACTTCGGAGGGTAAAAGGATGGGCATTATCGTTCACTTCCACACCAACTTCAAGGATCACAACCCAGATCTTGCAAGCGGCGAGATATGGTTTTACCAAAAGGGTGCCGACACTGTGATGGCCAACATCGTAGCTGCCAACGACTGGCTGGATGAGGAGACCGCGAACATGGCGCGTGAGGGCCTACGTACCCTCGTTGTTGGCCGCAAAAAGCTGTCCTATCGACAGTATCAAGAGTTCGGATCCAAATATCAAGAGGCGTCTCTGGCGCTGGCAGGGCGCGATGCCGGCATGGCGAACGTAGTTTCACACTACCTCGAAAACGACCTCGAGCTTCTTGGTGTCACGGGTGTTGAGGACAAGCTCCAGCGCGATGTCAAGCCCTCGCTGGAGCTACTCCGCAACGCTGGCATCAAGATTTGGATGCTGACGGGCGACAAAGTTGAGACCGCGCGATGTGTTGCCGTGAGCTCCAAGCTCGTGGCCCGCGGACAGTACATCTACACCATCGCCAAGCTTAAGCGGAAAGACAATGCGCAGGATCACCTCGACTTCTTGAGAAGCAAGACCGACGCCTGTCTTTTGATCGATGGCGAAAGTCTAACTCTATTCCTTACCCACTTTCGCCTTGACTTCATCTCTATCGCCGTGAAGTTGCCGACTGTGGTCGCTTGTCGATGCTCCCCGAATCAGAAGGCCGAAGTTGCTAAGCTCATCAAAGAATACACAAAGAAGCGGGTATGCTGCATCGGCGACGGTGGCAACGATGTTTCTATGATTCAGGCGGCTGATGTGGGTGTGGGCATTGTGGGCAAGGAGGGTCGTCAGGCCAGTCTTGCTGCCGACTTCTCGATTGAGCAGTTCTACCACCTTGTAAAGCTGCTGGTTTGGCATGGTCGCAACAGCTACAAGCGGAGCGCGAAGCTTGCGCAATTTGTCATTCATCGTGGCCTGATTGTCGCGGTGTGCCAGACTATGTACAGCATTGCCCTCAAATTCGAACCCGAAGGCCTCTACAAGGTTCGTATCTAGTGTTGTCATTTCACGAGTACCTTTACTAACGAATCGCGCAGGATTGGCTTCTCGTAGGCTATGCAACGATTTATACGGCAGCCCCTGTACTGTCGTTAGTACTCGACAAGGACGTGGATGAGAACGTTGCAACACTGTACCCAGAACTGTACAAGGAGCTCACTCTGGGTCGCTCCTTGTCATACCGAACGTTTTTCGTTTGGGTGTTCGTATCCATTTACCAGGGCGGCATGATCCAGGGCTTGTCGCAAATTCTTGTGGATGTCGACGGTCCCAAGATGATTGCTGTCAGCTATACTGCACTTGTACTGAACGAGCTGCTCATGGTTGCCATTGAGATCACGACGTGGCATCCTCTAATGATTTTGAGTATCGCGGGTACATTCGTGGCGTACATCGGCTCGATTCCATTCCTCGGCGGGTACTTCGACCTTGCATATGTTATCACATGGTAAGTCAATCTGTTGCGAGTGCATACTTTCCATATAGCTAATGCTCGACTAAAGGGGTTTCGTATGGCGTGTGGTGGCTATTGCTGCCATCGCACTTGTGCCACCGTACGTCGGCAAGATCATTAGGAGAACGATGAAGCCGCCATCGTACAGGAAGGTTCAGAACACGTGAGAGAGCGCACAACTGAAGGAATGATTGCGTTGGGAGAAGTTGTATTGATCGAGAGCGTTTACTTTGCTTTTGCATACCCCAGGTGTCTCTGAAGAAGCTCTATTTGACGCTATGGTATCATTTATCATTAGATTTTCAACTATGGTACACTATCTCTACAACAACCATTGCGCTTGTCTTCCCCGTATACAAAACAGGATGTTGTCCTCCAGATCTCATAGTTTGAGAACTAGCCAGTTGCTTTGGAAGTGGGGATCCTGCGCCTGAATCTGCTGAACCATGCCACCGACAGGGCCTTGTGTATGCAAGCCTCCGAGCCACACCTTCGGTCCAGTATAGTGCGCGATGAAGCCGTCCGGCCCAGACACGAGCACCAGATTCTTTCCTGGTCCTGCGCATTCGCAATTTGGAGCCAGTGGCTCGAATTCGGAGACTACACGATGCAATGACTGGCTGTGAAGCCTGCACTCTGCTTCTTCCGGCTTCGTGATATCTGTCGCCTTCTCGGCTTTCAATGCACTCGCTAGGAAGCCTTGCGAAAACGTCGAATTTTCCTCATCCACTGCGACGTGAATTTGAAGACGGTCTCCAAACTTCTTCTTCATCATTTCCAGCTGGCGAGCGACAGGGCTTGGTGATTTGAGCCCAACTTGTAGCTCCGTAGGGTCCGGGCCACTCCACCATGAAGATCGAGCTGGCGGAAGCGCTTGTTGTACTTCTTCTCTCTTGCGGACTGCCCAAAGGATACGGGCAGTCGTATCGTCGCCCGAAGTGAGGACTGCCTCCACGGCTTGCATGCCTGGGACAAGACCTGTTCCTCCCGTGAGAACGACGAGTTGTTTCCTTGTCCCCAATCTCCCGAGCACATCGAATCCTTGATGCGGGCCTCTCAGGAAGACATTCTGCCCTTCTCTCAGGCGGCTGAGGTAGTTCGACATCTCTCCATCGCCAATGGCGCGGACATAGAATCGTAGACTTCCATCCCTGGGATCGTCACCGTCTTGTGGTGGGAGTGGTGTGTAGTGCCGAGCAATCTGCACTTCTGGCTGCTTGAATTCGACGGACCATAGGGGATACCGCCAAGACGGTGAGTCCGGGCTGAGATATGGTAGAGACTTTGGAGGATTTTTAGGAGAGACGGTGAAGACAAAAGAAGTGGGCGAGATAGCTTCGCGAGCGGTGATGGTGTATGGCGTGAAGGTTGTGTCATTGAGTTGGCCGTCTGAGCTGCTCGACGTTGAGGCATAGACTGCGGCCCCGGTGAGAGCAACAGCAACGGCAGCAAAAAGCAAACGAGGCGAAGATCGCTTCGTTTTAGATTGTGCTTGGCCTGTAGATTGGTATCGAACTAAAAGACCTGGCGTAGTTTTAAGTTGCGGCGCCAGCGAAATCCGTTGACTGAGAAGAGCTCGACCTCTTAGGGCAACGCGCGCCATCGGTCGCGCCTCACAACCCCAGTATATGGTCTTGGGCAGAGGCCTGAGACCTCTCATGTTGTGTATGAGGTTCGTGGTGGTTCAACCGGATTCTCGAAACTACGGTGCTGGGAATTCAGGTCGCATGGCGTCAGTCCACGCGAAACCTCGAAGAGCTTTACGCGCAGTCACGTGTGACGATCATCGACCACGTCTGGACAAAACGGAAAGCCGCAATTGCGCGACGCTCGAGGTTTAATATATCACTTGTATCGTACTTGAAGTAAAAGGTTCTATTTATAATCTAAGTATTCTTCGGTTTTGATCTATACCGCCTCGGAACATATCCGCTATAATCTTTCCCCCAGATATGGTCTCAGCGATGATACCTTCTACATGCTTCGGCTCGACCCGTCCGTACCAAATACCTTGGCCGGCAAGGGGATGTGGTTTTCCGTCCGCTTGAAGTCCAGGTGGCAGGTAAATGATAATGTTGCCGGCAAATTTGTGGCCGCCAATGTGGCTGATCAAGCCCACCCTAGCTGTCTGTTTTGACTTCTTTGCCACGCCTTCAATTCTCTCTACATTTCCAGGAGCATCTTGGAAAGGGCCTTTCAGAACAGTGTAGCCCGACTGATCGAGCTTATCTTCGAACTCAGTCCTAAGCGGCGGTCCCATCACGCCGCAGCGCATGTCCCTTCCGCCATGCCCGCAGATCAGCACGACCACATCCTCCACATCCCTGACACCAGGCAAGAGTGATTGATGTGCCTCGCTGCGGGTCAAGCGATCACGATGTATAGGAGACAGGCCGTCATGTGCTGAATGAAGTTTCTCAGGAAGAAGGTAGCCCTTAGCCAGCGCCTCGACGCTGTCAAACGATACTCGAGGGAGGTAGGGAACGTGTTTGAAGCTCGGGAGAAGGTATGCTGAAGTAGTTTGAACCTCGGCGCGAGGAGGTGTCGAGCTTGGAAACGATGAGTTGAGGACGGAGATATTATGGAAGGGCTGGCAAGAATTAGTCAGGCATGATGCCAGTGAGTAAAAGAGTCAGGGCGCCCTACATCGGAATATCTTCCGCCACGCCCAAAAAGTTCCTTTAGATCAGCCGCGAGGTTATCTCCGCTATGGTCTTCTTCGATGCGCGACGGCCAGTCGTCTTGACCGGTGCAGACCAGCACATGTTCAACGTAGCCAGTCATAACCCCATTGAGCTTCCCTTCGTGATCAATGTCCAGACCATCTGGCATCGGCGGCGTTTCAGCACACCCGCAGGTTGGGGATGGACATGTCGCGACCGTAGGTAGTGTCGGCGGCGGTGGTCGCGATGCGAAGCTCCGAGTTGCTGCCAACCCGGGTCGACTCTTTGCAGCGCAGGCTATAGAGTGGCCGAGGGGACGATAACTCAGTCGGAAAAACATCTCAACAAGCGAGCCCGAAAAGCAAATAATGAATTTGAATGCAAGGACAGGAATCCATCGCGGATGATGCGACCGTTGACACGGCACGCCCGGCAGCCTATGACGATGGCGAGGTTGAAAAGGCCGAGCTACAGTAGGCCGAAAGCCGGCGACCGAAGTGGATGCGAGTTCCGGCTGGAACCCCCATGCGAATGGCACTTTCAGGTACTTTACCTGCAGAGAAGAGCAGGTTTCCAATTCCTCGTCTGGCAACATCACCATTCTGTGAGTCTCGGGCATATCAATTTCTCGTGTGATCTGTTTCGTAATTGTTTATCACAGTGACATCTACAGCCGCGCCCCATGTCCAATATGACACTGCACAATCAATTTTGGTTCCTTTGGTTCAAGCTCTTCACGATGCATTGTAGTTTTAACATACGTCAGTCACGAAGTAACGAAGCGACATAATGACAAGGTTAACAGGCCTCACTAGTCATGCCGAGATTGCCCACAACGTTCGCGTCAACTTCCCGGTTCGGAGCAAAGGAGTGCTCTGGGCAGCCGTGCTCTGATCAGAAATGAAGTTTTCAGGGTAGGGAGCGAGCGTCGACATAACGGCCGAAGTCAGTGGCAGAACAACTCTTGTGAAATAAGACAGGTAGATTAATTGATATACCTAGATGACACAGTCGACTGTCTTGGAGTATACCTGGACGGAGATTTAATATGTTTGCAGTGAGCTTTCTCTGTGTGCAAGATGTACACCTCATGAAGTAAGGCGATGCCTCTATTTGGAGACTGTACCGATGGTCCTTCACCTTGGCTCCCCTCGAGCACCTTATACTCCGAGACCACGAGTTGGCCGTTCGCGGCGATTTGAACATTTATATACACGGTCTTAGAGTTGTATGCAAATATAGAGCGTCTATCGACTTCAAGTGAGCTATAAGAAATGATTGGTAATGCGCTAATGCGTAACATATCCCTCAGATATCAAGCATCTTCGTCATCGAAGCATGGTCACGAGTGACAGGCGGAAAATGATCTCTTTCGTAGATCTCCCAAAATACGCGGTTGCCCGTTGACGGGAGTTCGGCATGCAACAACCAAATGCCACACATCTAGGATTATACACTCTTCAATATGCTTGCCGCCGATTTTCTATCAAGGCAGAGGTCGGTCCTGCGGATTCGATGCCGGACCGCGTGTTCGGCGCCGCCAAGCTGCCTCCTACCTATCCACATCCTCGAGTCGATCACCAACATGATTTCTAATCAATACGTTGTATATCGAGCCTACAAGCCGACTCTGACCTCGAAAAACTACAAAAGGACGTAGTCGGCTCCAAACTACAGACGTTCCTCCACAGCTTACCTCGAAAGCCCGACTGCGACACAATCACGACGTTGCAAGGACCTCAAGAACGCGCGACAATTACCAAAGACTCACACGATGGCACC
The DNA here is from genome assembly GCA_021347865.1 of Sarocladiaceae sp. CBMAI 1973. Lineage (NCBI taxonomy): Eukaryota > Fungi > Ascomycota > Sordariomycetes > Hypocreales > Sarocladiaceae > Sarocladiaceae sp. CBMAI 1973. The sequence goes on along the minus strand of WNLN01000065.1, from coordinate 96,573 downwards.
TCCTAAAGCTCCGGAGAATATCGCTGCTGAAGGAGCGCCGTACTTTACTCCAGCCCAAGACCCCCCAGCGGGCACGAGGATTGGAGGAGCAGACGCCAAGCTGTTCTCGCCCCTTACTATTAGAGGACAGACATTCCAAAACCGAATCTTCCTGGCACCGCTCTGTCAATACTCTGCGAGAGATGGATATGCGACCGATTGGCATCTGACCCATCTTGGAGGGATCATTCAGCGTGGGCCTGGACTGGCCCGTATGGAATCTACAAGTGTGCAGCCGTGGGGTCGCATCTCGCCTGAAGATTTGGGACTCTGGAAGGACTCCCAAATCGAGCCTCTGAAGAGGATCGTCGACTTTGCGCACAGCCAGAACCAGAAGATCTGTATCCAGATCACCCATGCTGGTCGCAAGGCGAGTGGTGCCGCACCGTGGCTGAGCGACAATGCCACGGCCGACGAGACGCTTCACGGGTGGCCTAAGGAGCTCACAGCACCTTCGGCAATCTCACAAGAAGATGGTATTAACCCAGTACCGACCGCTCTCACCCTACAAGGCATTGAAGACTTGAAGCAGGCGTTCGGTGACGCTACCAAGCGGGCAGTCGCTGCCGGATTCGATGTTATCGAAATCCATTCGGCCCATGGATACCTTTTGCACCAGTTCCTGAGCCCTGTGGCGAACCAGAGAAGCGATCAATACGGCGGCAACTTCCAGAACCGGACCAGACTGCCGCTCGAGGTGGTCGACGTTGTTCGTGCCAACATGCCGGCCGACATGCCGCTTATCGTACGAATTAGTGCTACGGATTGGTTTGAGTTCAACGACGAGTTGAAGAAGGAATTCCCTGATAGCTGGACAGTGGACCAGTCTATCGAATACGTCAAATTGCTCAGCCAGCATGGCGTTGATCTCGTGGACGTGTCGTCTGGTGGAATCCACCCCAGGTCAGCCATTGCCATCAAGGAAGGTGACGGTTACCAAATCGACTTCGCCAAGCAGATCAAGGCAGCGGTTGGTGACGCGGTGGTCATCTCCACTGTCGGTGGTATCAAGGGCGGCGTGTTGGCGGAGGAGGCGCTGCAGTCTGGACTGGACGTCGTCACCTCTGGAAGATGGTTCCAACGGAACCCTGGTCTGGTCCTGACTTTCGCTCACGATCTCGGCGTCAAGCTGAAGATGGCTCACCAGCACTACAAGGCCGACCGATACTGAAAGTACCTAGTTGTAGGTAGTCTGGAAGCTTCGACTGCAAAGACCATCAAACCTTATCATGCGAGCAGAGTCGCAAGCTGAAGTAGTGGTGAAATGACAGCTGGAGTTGAAGGAGATGCGAGTCGTAGCATGCACTAGCCGTGAAACATTCCAGGGTCGTTGGGTGTGCCGGCCGAGCTAGCGTCTTGCCCCACTAAGCCCAAGCGGAAAACGCAATGATTGGCAGCCTGCAGCCATGATCGACCCTTGCCCCAGACTTCCCTCCTGCACGATCACGAGTCCAGGTTTCGTTATCTACTGGGGACGCGATGGCTCTCAATCGTACATGTTACCCTCTTTTCATGGATGAGATTGTGTCTCCGCAACGTGCCTCTCTCATCGCTCCATTCACATCGATTTCCGCGTCAAAGCTCCCACAATGCAACGCCAGATGCCGCGTCTGCGCACCAAGACTGGCTGCTCTCCCTGTAAGCTCGAACCATACAGCGGGTTTCGTGGTTCAGTGAAGTGCCTGTACAGTGCTGACTATACGGCCCCCACAATGCAGGCAGACTGTCCAAGAAGAAATGCGATGAGATATTCCCGACACGTCGGCGATGTCAAGTAGGGCGCAGGACGTGCGAGTGGCCCAATGCGGCCGAACTGTCTGACCGTCGTCGTCTCACTCGTCGCCCTCTTGTAAAGGACAATGGGGGACCTAAAGCCCCTGAGCTGACCCTGAACGACTCAGCGCTGGTGCAAGTGACATCGGCTCGCGCGATAGAAACTGTTCTATCACGACATTTCACCTTCGGATTCTACGAGCTCATTCTTCTGCCTGGTTGCAGTCCGCATTTCTTCACAGGATGGCTCACTCAGCTCTGTCAGCTCGCGAAGAGATGCCCCTCGCTTTACAACTCCCTGCTGGCTTGTGCTGCATCTCATCTATACTTGATGGACGGAGCAGATTCCATGCTGCAACTCGGGCTCACATATTACTCCAACGCTATTCGACAGCTTCTGAAGTCTCTCGCCAACGATGGAGAATCGCGTGACAATGATGGCCTCCTAAGCGCCATCATTTTCTTGATCGTTCATGGTGTACGTGATCTTCCCTGTTTCGTTGATCTGCGTGCCCGCCCCCAACCTTGTGCACATGCGAACCAACATCAATGAACATCAATGGCAGCGGCTAATGGCTACCAGTGTCAGGGTGTGCAAACTTTCGACGATATTCCCAATCACATGGGAGCGGCATCTCGAATCTTGCTTGAAGTTTTGAACCCAAGAGACTCTCCTAAACGATACTTGGATGATGTGCTTGTGGAAAGTATCTTGTTCCACTCGTTTCATGCTTGCACAGGTTTGTGGTCTGACCCCGACGCTGGGTTACAGTATGGGTTTGATGCAGCGCTATGGAAAAAGGCGGAATCGTATCTCAGTGATGCAGACGACTCATCTGGGAACAAATTGAGAAGTCAAGGTCCTGTCTTGGGCGTTCCGACGTCACTTCTCCGATTGGCTCTTCAGCTCCGCCAGCTATATCGGAACCCTCTCGCCTTCTCCACGAAAGAGATTCAGAATCTGCAAGCAGAAGGCCTGGCTTGGGAGAATCAGGTTTTATTCGACATGGAAACACCTGCTACCAAGGCAGATGAGCCCACGGATGCTGCAGCAGATGACTGCTGCCAGGATATCAGTACACTATATGTGCTTGCAGTATCTCTCCTGCTCAGTCACATCTCCAACAAGTACTTGCCGGGTTCAAGCCCCAACGGTGCTCGACCATGGCAGCTGAAACTTGCCGCCGAGATCATTCAAAAGCATGCGTCTGACCAACGCTGGCAACGGAGTTACATGGGCAACTGGCCAGTTTACACACTTGGTTCATTCGCACAGAACAGTGGTGCGCGTGTAGCCATGCAGACTGATCTGCAGAGAAGATGGACTTTAACAAAAATGGGTCAGAGCAAACGATTCCTCGACGATATGCAGGAAATGTGGGATAAGTCAGATTTTGGCAGTCCATACTGGCCATGTGGCTATGGTGCTCTCGAGTACCCGATCTCCGGAACTGAGCTCTGCTCGCCCGGCACATCCTCAGCCCATTGAAACGGGTCGAAAGAGGACCCTAACGGAACTCCGGAGGTGTATCTGGCTGCGCCGATGGATGTGCTTTGGTGACGGCATCCAGTTCCTCCAAGCTTGCCATGACCCTCGTTATTGTTGGGAATTTGCTCATATCGACATTGAACCTTCGCGCATTCCATACAGCTGGGACAAGGCAAGCATCGGCGATGGTAACCGCATCACCGTAGGAGTACTTGCCCGCGGATCCCGACGATGTTGCCTCGTAGGCAGCCAGGCTGTCATACATGAGGCCTCGATTCCACTCCTCCGCGTCGCCGCCCAGGGCACTGACACGCTTCATGATTCGGACATTTGTGACGGGCTGATTGTCACAAGCAATAATGTTCGCCAAAACCCTGACAATGGCGCGGCCGCGAACATCGGAAACTGGCGGCAATAAGGCATCTCCACCTCCGGGGTGAGCTTCGACGAGGTACTCCATAGCTGCCATGGATTGGCCGATACTCACGGGGCCTTCCGGTGTTGAACGCACAAGAAGAGGCACCGAAGCCGAGGGGTTGAGCTGCTTGTGTGAAGCCGAGAGATGCTCCCCTTTGAGGAGGTCGACAGAGACTGTGGTGAAGGCGATGCCCTTGACGTTCATCGCGATCCGCACTCGAGCGGTACACGATGATCTCCAGAAACCATATAGAGTATATTCGGCCATGATCGCGAAGAATAAGGATGTACTGTTTCGAAGTCGATGACGCGCAACTGATCGGGTCTGAAAAATCGAATGTTTCTGGAAATCCAAGGATGCACACTTAGTATGTAGCTTCTCGTGGTATTTACATGCTTAAGCTGATTTTGACTTGTCATAGCTTAACACATTATTTGAACAGGAACCACTGAGTTGAGCGCGAAAGCGCATCCCATCACGATGTACAAGCAGCTATGCACAAACGTCAACGCCAGATACGCCAGTTGCGCTTTTAAGTCGAACCCTGTTCAACCTCCAATTCTCTGTCGCTTGTGGATAGACTTCTCCAACTGCCAAGACTGGCCCCTCCACCTTGTCAGCTTGCTTCGAGAATGTGGGGAAAGTCGGTAAACGCAATGACTGGTCAACTAAATCAATGAACCCGAAACTCAAAACGCCACTATTGGAGAGTCCTGGCCCAGGGACCTGTCGCCTTCACTCGTTGAAGAACAGTGCATGATAGCGCAGCGGACCATCGCTCGCCAGACTCGTCGACCTGCTGTTGAGTCCTCGATAAGCACTGTAAGGTCAATTGGCATGAGGCGCCAACAGCCAAGATGAAAATTCATGCATTCTATTTTCTATGGATAGACTCACTCCCTCCCTAAGGCACGCTCGATCTCGGCCAACGCCGCGAGCACCTTCTCATCATAATGGCGTCTTCCAATCACCTGAAGACCGACCGGTGCATCTACATACTTCTCAGGGCTGTACATGTCGTAAATGAATTGATCCTGGTCGTTCTTGGGCTTGTAGTCGACATCCTTGAGGTCAAGCTTTTGGTCCACCTTGGTGACAGGGAAAACAGCTCCTGGGCAATCGAGGAGATTCCAGTGAGCGGTGTAAGGCCAGTACCTGGACTGGTCGTGGGGAGTAGCGGCACCGTATGAGGGAGGGCAGAGGATAACGTCGATCTCCTGGCCATCCTCGGCACCGGTCTTTGTCCAGGCTGCCGCGTACTTTTCGCGGTACTGGTCGCGCTCACGGCAACGTGCCCAGAGTTCTTCCTGACTCAGGTTCTTGACGCTAGGCTGCTCGTGGATGATGAATCTCGTCAGCGGCAGGATAGGCTCGCCGCTCTGGTCGAGGATGTCGAGGACTTGCTTGCCACCGTCCGGCCAGTAGAGAGACGAAAGAATCTCCCATCCCTTTGCGTGGTCAAGCGGGGCGGCGTCCCAGTCAACGACTGTCATGCCAGCCTTGTTGCAGGCTTCGACAACCTCACGAAGAGCACGGATCATTGGGGGATGAGGCTGCACCACGCCATCGGTCCACATGACACCAATCTTTAGGGGGCGGTCGAACTTGTAAGGCGTCCATGCCTTGGGGAGGAGTGAGGGGTCAAGGCGCCACGGCTTTGTGGAGAGGGCAACTTGCATGAACAGCTCAAGTGACTTGCGATCGACAGCCATGGGTCCTAGAGTCGAGGTGATAGCCTCCTTTCCTCCCATGTGGAGACATTGACCACCAACTGGAAGACGCTTTGTGCTGGGCTTGAAACCGTACACACCGCAGTGAGCAGAAGGGCATCGGATGCTTCCACCAATATCGCCTCCTACACCAAAGATGCTGCCACGAAGGCCTAGCAGGGCTGACTCACCACCGCTGCTGCCACCGGGAGTCAGATCTCGATTGTGAGGGTTGACCGTGCGACCGTAGACGTTGTTGTTGGTCTCGAGATGCATGATGGTCTGAGGCTGTGTAGTACGGGCGTAGAAGACGGCTCCTTCTGCCCAGAAGGTATCGTAGATCATGATGGAGCCATGCTTCTTGTTGATCCAGGCGATGTAGGATCCGTTTGTTGTAATGTCATCACCATAGCCGCCATGGTGCTCCTTGGTAGAGATGGGGAGACCGAAGAGAGCACCCTTGGGCTCAGGAAGAGAGTCGAGGTACTTCGCGCGAGCGATGGCCTGATCCCAGCGAAGTTCGGTCAAGCAGTTGGTCTAGGGGACAAAGTCAGCCTACCGGTACATGTGCACTCGCCCGGGAAGTGTTACTAACAGCAGCCTGTGCTAAAGCGGCTCTTCGCAGGAAAGCTCTGGTGACTTCCTCAACAGAGATCTTCCTCTCGCGCAGGACTTTGAGAAGCTGCTCGACGGTGTACTTCTCCGTGATCTCGATTTCACGCTCGGTGAGGACGAGAGCAGGAAGACCTTGAGAGCTGAGAGGCAATTCGGCTGGGATGCCTGTCAACGACGGCTCAACTTTGGCCAGGCCCTTGTCACGGACGTTCTGTGCCCAAGCAGCCTTCTCTTGCCAGGTGGCAAGAGTTTGAGGGTATGCAGTTGCCATGATGCTGCAGGATGTGGAGGATACGAAGGATAAGGACGATATCATCGGTGGATGTCGAGAATGTAAAAGAGAAGAGGAATTGAAATGGGAAAGCCGTGCAGATAAGGGCGAACCACAAGGACATTCACTTTTGCGATTTCGGCCGGATCACAATATCTTGCTACGCCATCCGCGTCGCTCGCGGGAAGCAGCTTCCGCCGAGTTATCGTGAAAGCGAGCTCGTTCTCTCTTCGAGCCCCCTCTACCCCACCATCATCGGCTGAGAGGCCTCGGGGAACATTTGGCGCCGATAATATGGCTTCATGAGGGGTTCGGTCCCAGCTCCGAAGAACGGAGATCTTCGGACTCACGATGATGCGGTTGGCGGTACGCCTGGTTCGTGTAAGTGCTCGCTCGCCTATTACGAATGGGAGTGAATGCCCCTGCCCCAACGCAAATCCCCGCTTGTTGTTCTCCAACTAATTCGCTACATTCACCCCCGCTAGCTTGGTAAACAGGGCTAAGGATCCGGGGTGGTGTACGACTAGACAAATGTGGCTTGCTGGTGCCCACCACCTCCGGCACGGACTACATGAAGGCGCCCCCAATGCCCCTTGGCTTGGTAATACCCCGACTTCAGACCCTTGGTGCATGATGGAGATCTACTTAAGCGACAGGACGCCCGCTACTTACGCTCAGCTCGGACATCCCTCGCATTGCTATTTGCTTCCAACCGCCCGATACGCTTACCGCTAATTCCTGACCTCACTCAAGCACAAGTCTGGAGAACGTGACCAGGGATATTCGAATCCATGTCTTCAACTACTACCAGCGTGAGGAGACGTAAGGGCTCACAGCATGACAAGACTGGATGCTTGACTTGCCGGTACCGGTAAGTGGGAATGCAGGCTGCCAAATTTCCCCGGTCATTTGCTAACGATGCCGTAAACAGCCGCAAGAAATGCAATCAGAATACGTTCCCGGTCTGTGGCACCTGCGCTCGACTCAATCTGGAGTGCGTTCGTGAGACTGTCCGGAAGATTGTGCCCCCCGAGCTTCTTCTTGGAGGCCAAGCACAGACGCAAACACTGGCACAGACCCAGGCTGTAGCACCACCAAGATCAGAAGCGTCCTGGTCGTCATCGCCACCGACCACACCTCTGTTTCTACTCTCACAGCCTTCCTCGCTGGCCAAGCCTGCTGAAGCTGTTGTAGAGTCAGAGACCATAGCTTCGCACCACCGCTATGCTATGAGGTACTATGTCAACGAACTCGCCAATCACTTCAGTGTCAGCCCTCAGTTCAACTCCTTCTTGTCTGGTAAGTCTCCGCCTTTGGCATCAATATGTCCCTCACCGGGGAACAATCGTCTCAATAATCATAACGTACTAACATGGGATTTTCCCAGAATTCTTGCCAATGGCAATGCAATCACAAGCACTACAGGAGTCTCTGCTATCCTTGGCATCAAGCCATATCTCCTTGTCGGACCCCACGTATGCAGAGGCGTCCTTGGAGTCCCGAGCCAAGGCTATCGGACACCTCAAGTCTGCAATTGATCGACCCCAACGTGATGCCACATGGTCTCAGGAACACTCTGCCACATGCTTGGTGTTCGCGATGGGGCTCATCACAACCAGTGATAGCTCGGGGTGGTACTCCCACATGCAAGGGGCCAAGCACTTTATGCTTAGCGCCCGGGGTACCTCTAGCACCGGGGCTTTGATTACCGGGACAGACTGTTTGAGGCAGACCCCTGAGGGCCGGTGGGTGCTCCGGAACTTCGCCTATCATGACGTTCTTGGTTGTGTGACGCTTCGAAGCAGACCACTCCTGGAGCCGTCGTACATCATTGACATTTGTGATGAGGTGGACTCTTACATGGGTGTTGGCACTGGTCTCTTGCAGTACATTGCGGAGATTCAGATCTTGGCCGTCGAGCTTCAGGAGCAAAGGCTCGACAGAGAGAGTAGTGTGTTCTCTGCAGACTTTGAGCACAAGTGGACGAGCATGGAGAAGGAGCTGCAAGACTGGAGCTGTCCTCCTATGACGAAGGCTTGTGACAGCCTCAAGTCGATTGCCTTCGCATACCGCAGCGTTGCTCTGATTATGCTTTATCGTCTAGTGCGGAGACAAGCTATCACTTGCACCTCCGTGTACCCAGATGTGAGTGCACAGACTGGGGCGGAGGATGACTTTGAAGCTGGCTTCATCTTCACCACCGCCACGCTGGTCGAGCTCCTGCAAAGCAAGATATCGTTCCAGGTGTCCGAGACTGTACGGCACATCTCGGCTATCCCCGTCTGGTCAGCTCCAGAGGCGGCGATTCTCTTCCCACTTTTCATAGCAGGGGTTGAGGCCCACGATGAGGCAGTGAAGGAGGAGATTCAGACCAGGCTGGGCCACAACTTGGCGAGACGCAAGTTCCAGAACATCAGGAGGGCGATGGATCTACTGAAGACGGTGTGGGAAAGACGGTCATCAGACACGGGATTGGATAACGGAGCTATAGATTGGGAGGATGTTCTTGTTGAGATGGACTGGGAACTAGTCCTGACGTGACTTGACATGACACAGAAAAAACGACATCAACAAAAGTCAATGAATAGCGTATCTTCTTCGGTGAATATGGAGTAGATACTGTGCATGCAGGATACGCCTGGAAGAGACCAGACGAGTCCATCTGGTGATAGTACAGAACCTAGACCCCGGCCTTTTTGTGCAAGCTAGCAATTTACCGCCATGATCTGCACATTGACCTCCAGTGAAATTGAAGGCGTATCGGGCGTGCATGGTCGCGTGGTGTACAAGCCGTGGCACTAGTTGTTCCCAGGCAGCCCCGTTTCCGGTCTTATCGAGAATGAGAGTCGGCAAATGGTTGGCGCCAATTACGCCGGTCCAATGAAGCTGAGGGTTATTGGGCCCTCCCCATTTTCTCCAGAGATTCGGTACAGGCTAATGAATTTCTGCAATCTGTTTTCCCCAGATCTGGGTGGAGACAATGGGGAGATAAGAATGAGGCGATGGTTGGGGGGAAGTATGACGGGTGGAGTGTGTGTCTGCGTGTGTGTGCACTGTCGTGTCGTCGTATCGTATCGTGCGTGAGGGGATATCCCAACCCATCCCAAACCCAGCAAGCGCAAGTTCAGCACGGCTGCACGGCTGCACGGCTGTTTCGGCTGGAGAAGCATCTCATTATCTCTCCCTTCTCACATCCGCTGATCCGAGAATCAAACTTGTATAAAGGCTTCTCCAGACCTCCAATCTTGAACCCTTGTCCAGTCAGGCTCATCTCACCTCGACATCTTCAACTTCGGTCCCCAATCTCTACCCTTGACCCCTCCCTCCCTCACCACAATTGTGCTTCGACTTCGACGCATACAAAGACAACAAGATGCAGGACAACACCATTATGAAGAACGAGAAGCCCGAATCGGAGACCATCAGCAGCGAGATGAACCGCGATGGCCAGAACCCGCTCCCGACCGAGATCTACATCGATCCGGTCATGGAGAGGAGGATCGTGACCAAGTTTGATTGGCTTGTTCTACCTCAGTTTGTGATTATCATTATTCTTGGGTAAGTCTCACTTGGGCTATGAAGACATAGGCAATTGTGAAACCCGATTCACTGACCCTTCTCTGTAGATATCTGGATCGAAGCAACATCGGAAATGCCCGTATCTTCGGATTCGAGGCTGATCTCGGACTCAAGGGCAACGAGTTCGCCAACCTGTCCTCCTTCTTCTACGTCACATACGTCATCTTCGAAATCCCCTGGGTTCTGGCTCTCAAGGCCTGGGGCGCCAACACCGTCATGGCCATTGCCATTGTCCTCTGGAGTGCTGTCACAATCGGTACTGGTTTCATCCATAACTACCAGCAGGGTGTGGGCTGCCGTCTTGCCCTTGGATTCGCCGAGGCTGGTATCTTCCCGGCCCTGACTTTCGTCGTTTCGACTATCTACCCTCGTGAAAGCCAGGGTAAGCGTGTTGCTGTCCTCTACGGTGCTACCGCTCTGTCTGGTGCTTTTGGTGGTCTCATCGCGTACGGAATTCAGCAGATGGGTACTCGTGCTGGCCTTGAGGCTTGGAGGTGGCTCTTCATCATTGAAGGTGCTTTCTCCTTCGTCTTTGGTATCCTTTGCTGGGCATCTCTGCCCAAGTCATCCGACGAGGCTTGGTTCCTGAAGCCTGAGGAGCGTCAGTTGATGAAGAACAGGCGAATCAGGGATGCTGCTTACACTGGTACCTCCGAGAAGTTCTCGTGGGCTCACCTCAAGCTTGCGTTCAGCGACGTTATGGTCTGGGTCGCAGCTATTACCCTGTTCTGTGGCGGTATTCCTCTCTTCGGTTTCGGTATTTTCCTTCCCACCATCATTCGAGGCTTTGGGTAAGTGGAAAGCCCCAATTACATACAACAGATCTGACAAAGACTCGAAACTGACACATGTGCAATACAGATTTGAGCACACCATTGTCAACGCCCTGACCATCCCTGTCTACACTGTGGGATGTGTCATTCTCGCAATCGTTACCACCATCTCCGATAAGCTTCGCAAGCGAGCTGCCGTTATCCTGTTTGTGCCTTTTGGAGTTGCCACCGGCTATGCTATTGCCATTGGAACGCCCAACTTTGCGGCTGGATACTTTGCCATGTTCCTGTGCTCTGGTGGTAAGTTCCTCTCTCTTCACTGATACACCAGTACCGTTAGAAGGTCCACATCACTAAATCCATGGTTCAGTCTACACATTCAACACACTCCTCCTCGCGTGGGTTGCCAACAACGTTGCCCCTGATACCAAGCGAAGTGCCGCCCTCCCTCTCTTCATCTCCATCGCCAACGTCTCCGGCATCGCAGCCAGCCAAGTCTACCCCAACGACACTGCTCCTCGCTTCATTATGGGCAATGCTGTCTCAATGGGCGCTGAATTGATTGCTGGTGTCGGAATTGTCGCCATCTGGTTCATCCTGCGCCACCGCAACGCCATTAAGGAGAAGCAGCGCGCCGAGGGTGTCACCGACAACGGCAAGGTTGGCGACAGGTCGCTTGACTTTGAGTACATCTTCTGAGCAAGTGGTCGGCTATTTAAAAAAAAAGATTTCAAGAAGACTGGAGTGATCAGAAGAGTAGTCTGTGCAAACAGATAGACCGGATCCGGTTGATAGATGGCATTGGCAGCTAATAGTAGCATATTTACTTTCATCTAAATAAGCATAACGTTATGTTCAAGACTAGGGACATGAGACGGCGCCCACTCACTTCTGACTGCCGAACATCTTCACCGCAGACTTACAATTTGAGACTTCAGAACGGTCTGCCTGGCTCGTCCATCAGCAGCGACTACTGACGGACGCGAGTCTGTTGGCGCGCCTGGCGTTTCACCCTGGCCAGACAAAAGCAGTGCTTGGATCACGACTGCGACACTCTCCATGTGCGTGATAACTACGACGAGGTCATGGCCGCTCCCGAGGACATTGCCAGACCCCAGTGCAGTGTCACAGATAGTTTTGACGAATCGAGGTTGTGTTGAAGCTGGAACAGAAGCGCCTGTACTTGAAGATGGTTGGCGAGACTCGCAGTGTGGGCCACGTTGGGTGCGCCACCATGCAGGTCGCGCCTATCATCTTACAGCGCTGTCGTAGGTGTGCGAAGCAACCAACAGACCAGTAAAAACGCATAAAGCAGCCTGCTGGCACACCTGCTGTAGGATGTGTCGCAATCGTAGTATATCGTTGTTAAAATGCAGCAGCAGGATGAAGCAAAAAGATTGCCACAAGAGGCAAAAAACATACAACAGCCGGTATTCGCTGGTCGTCACCGACCCAACTACTAATCAGCCCCTCAGCAGTTTAACTAGGGGAGAGCGGACGGGATCCCGTGTTCTCTACTGGGTATGGTCGTATGTGCTAGACTGTCGACGCAGAACGGCTTATACACTGTAGCAATTGGCGACAGTGGTATCGTTTCTTCTAGCATCTTGTTTGCCGTGTCACTGCAGTTTCGTCACAACATCGTGGCGATTGATTTCCATTGTGTGTTCGTATTGATCTCATATGATGGGTCTGCAATCGTTTGTGTCTGTCCCACAAGTCCTGTCCAGGGGGATAGGCCATTGCAGCAAACAACAAGCTGATAGATTTGAACATCATGTGCACTCTCTTCGAATGCGCCCCCACAACCTCATCGACCCCGCAACTTGACCTTTCCGTAACATGATGAGGTCCTTTCTCAACGACTCATGTGGCGTCGTGAAGAAGAAGAAGCAAGCCAATGGACTCTAAGACTTCGCGTTGGCGCAGTTACTATTTCATCGTCAGGTCAGCATCAGTTCCCTTTGCGTGACAGCTACCAACTGCCATATGTACTAGTCTTGAAGCCACTCACGTCCTTTCGGTAGGCGGTAGTGTAGTCAATTTCATTACTGACCTCTTCGCGCTTGTCCTTGAGGATGTAAGGAACAGTGTAGCCGGCATCGGCATCAGCTCCCTCTCGCTTCTCCTTGAGGATGTAAGGAACAGTGTAGCCGGCATCGGCATCAGCTCCCTCTCGCTTCTCCTTGAGGATGTACGGGACGGTGTAGCCGGCGTCGGCGTCGGCTCCCTCTCTCTTCTCCTTGAGAATGTACGGAACGGTGTACCCAGCGTCAGCGTCGGCTCCCTCTCTCTTCTCCTTGAGAATGTATGGAACAGTGTAGCCAGCGTCGGCATCAGCCTCTTCGCGCTTGTCCTTCAGAATGTAAGGAACAGTGTAGCCGGCATCGGCGTCGGCTCCTTCGCGCTTCTCCTTCAAGATGTACGGGACGGTATAGCCAGCGTCAGCATCGGCTTCCTCGCGCTCCTTTAGAATGTAAGGAACGGTGTACCCAGCGTCAGCGTCGGCTCCCTCCCTCTTCTCCTTCAGGATGTAGGGTACAGTGTAGCCAGCATCAGCATCAGCATTCTCTCGCTTGTAAATGTCACCCTTTGCCGTAGCGGTGTTCGGGATAGCTGCGCCAGAAACAGTGCCGATGAAGGCGAGGACTGCTGTGTTGGTGAACAGCATTTTCTTACTTTGTGTCTGCGAAAAGCGATGGGAGTTATGCTGAGGGATAGATCACACAAGTGTTTTGTGTATTAACATAGATACCTGATCAGATCACCCTTCTTTACTTTCACTTCGGGCTCTTCATTTTTATAGCGGGACACTCACCGATAGGTATATTGCTAAGCGATGAGTGACCTTTCACCCAAGTATAGCCGGCGTCAAGGCAAAAGATTCGTCCCACGGAACACTCGTGAAGCGCTTCAACGTTGCATGCAGTACGATAATAGGCAGGTGTATAGCTGACTGCATCTCGTTTGTTCCACCGACACTCGTGACGTGCTCGAGTACAGACTACCTTCGTTAACCTATCCACCAGCTACAAAGCGCTCGAGCCAAACTCGCTAAACACGACAATAGGTAGGCGTAGAACTGGTTGCAGTTCGTTCGTTCCATCAACACTCGTGACGTGCTCAAGTACAGCCTACTTTAGTCAATTGATCCACCAGTCACGAAGTACCCGAGCCCATCTCGCCACACGGCAATAGGCAAACGACAATAGGCAGGTGGATAAGGCACCTCATTGCATCTTGCCTGTTTATTCATTGATCACGCAAACTTCCACGCCACTTCGATGCAGTCAGCGCGTATAGATTTGCAAGGTCATTCGCTTTGCGATATTAGGCAGGTGCGTGCTTTTATTGATTCGTGTTAATGCACGGGGACTCTACCGTGCCGCCTAGCTGCAATCCTTCGGATGTGGATCGGCCTAGCCGATGCCAATTATTACCAGATCAGGACATATATCACACTCTCGATCTGCAGTGCGGAACTTTCTAATGCGGGACATAAGATAGCTGATCTATGGGGAAATAGCCGATGGATGCATTCCTTTGCCTCTCACGTGCATCTTGCCTCCGTGTTGGCGCGGAGACTTGTGGCTTTCCAATTGACCTCTGAACCTTGAGAACTGATGTTCAGAAGCAGTCTCCCTCTGCAAAGTACTGTCGCGAAAAGTCTAGAGACACAATGGGTCGCGAGTCTCAAGAAAGTGCATGCTTGCTATCGGACGATGAAGCCTCTATTGACTTCAGCGCCTTGAAATCGTCACCAAAGTCAAGGCGTCTCAGACAGATCGCGATTACTGCGTCTCTGGCATTCAACATCGTCTCAGTAGTACTTCTCGGCGTACTGCTGCAAAGACTATCACGAACTGTGTCTCCGTCTGATGTCTTATACAGTAGGTTATCTCATGAAACCACTATGAGAAGCTGGTGGAAGTTAACACTTCTGAAGGCCCGGCTCACGAGGCAATCTCGTACAAGGTCGTTCGGTTCCACGATGATGCTGACAATGCATCAATCTACCAGAAAGCCCCATCGCCCGAGGTAGACGAGGCTTGGGACGACCTCTATCGCTGTAGGTCACGCTCTTTTGCAGTGTATCCCGTACTTATTGCGTTTGCATGCTGAGACTTAGCAGGGGTCTCGGTTACCCGTATCACAAAAGGTGAAGCAGCTCAGCTTCGTTCCCCGACATTGCGCATTCCGACCGACCCAGACAACTTTGCCATGGGTCTCGACGTTTTCCATCAACTACATTGTCTTGTGAGTAGCCATGCTGCACCACCGTTGGATCGTAGACAGCTTGCTAATTCGCGGTCGATAAGAATGGCGTACGCAAGTTACTTTACCCCGAGTATTACACCAATGCGACTGGAGACCTTCTCGCGCCACACCACGCAGGTAAGTCTGCCGAGCCTCCCAAGAGGAAGACAGAGCTAGATCCTCGCATAAAATTAAGTTACTAATTCAGCTCATTAGCACATTGTGTTGAGATGATCCGACAGGTCCTGACATGCCACGCGGATACCAGCCCATTGCTGTGGACGTGGGACCACCAGGAGAAGAAACCCACGCCACTTGTGTATAACGACCACACGTGTAGAGACTTTGAGAAGATACGTGACTGGGCCTTCCAGCATCGGCTTGAGGAATCTTGGGTGGGCACGTCGCCTGTGAGCCCGGGCGACTCGAGTGATCTCCGATAGAACGGCGGGGTGCAGGTAGCACTAGAGTGACCTTGAAGAAGTAATTTGAAACATTTGCTAGCATCTCGGACTCTAATCCTGAGGGAGCACTTGTGGAAAGACCTATAATAAATAACGATACCCTCAACTTTAGTGTTCTGAGTCTCTTGGTTTATAGGTACATACCGATACTAAGCACACACACTTGTTGATAGGTAGCAGCCCTTTCGTAGTATACATTAAAAAGGATGCGTACAGATACAATAAAGACTTCATTGATTATGTGTAATACTTCATTTTCCCTTCCTATATTCTGGCTAGCATCTTTAACATCGCCTGTCTTAGTTGTCTGGGGCATCGTGAGTCGAGCAGATAGGAGGGGCAGACATGATCCAAGGCCAAATGTCACCTTAGAAAAAAAAGCAAATTAGTAAGCATAATCCAGGTTTTGAGATCTTTTAGAACATACCTTTGGGCGTGCGCACCAGCCCATCACCGTTTCCCAGCTCTCGCTCCTGCGTCCACTTGGCCACGACCGACCAGTCTACACAGGTGTGTTCCACAGTATTGTTCGCCTGGGCAAATACTCCGCCGTCGCCGTCTTCTGTCCAGTACGTTGTGCGCAGCGTCAAGTCCGGCTGGCACATGAGCCACTGACGCAGGCTCTCGATGCAGTGGTCTATAAAACAGGGTTAGCCATGAAGACGGAAAGTAGCACTGTGACGCACCAAAATGAGCGGGCAAGATGCCCTCTTTGCCCCAATCATTGTCATGGCATCCCTTGCCGGCAATCTGATGTCGGATAGAATCCTATACACTATCAGTTAGTCACGTCAAGGTCCAACAGATTTCAAGGTGTTGTTTTCTTGCCAGGCAGTGAAGATAGTGGAATACACCTAGAGAGCCAACAACATCATCAGAGCCATCTGCGACCGGGATCGAATTCTGCCCTGGCTGTAGTAACGAGCGTGGGACGCGTATGTTATAGCCTGACTACACTTTAGCTCATCATCATGTGATACGAGACCTTGAGACAGATTGCCTTACCAGCCATTAATGACTTCCATGTCTTGCCAGTCTGTTCGTTCGGACCGCCAGTATACGGGTTGTGGTCACCGATGTGTGTGGCCTTGACACTGACCGGCTTACTATCATCCAATTGCTCGTAAACCGGAGCTGTAGTGGTCCCATGATCAGAAACACATTTCAGCCGGTTCTCTTCTATATTTTACTTACAATTGCTGTAAGGTGCTCCTAATGGACCAGCCACCCATGGAGCCGTGGTGGTTGAGCTTGCAGCCGACTTTGCACCGCCGAGGTATCCCACTATAAAGACAAAGGCAAGTGACATTGCCCATCCTAAGTGAAGCCATATACGCCTTTGACGAGCTTGCCTGAGCTGAGCATGACGGTCGATATGACTATTGACTGACAGCTGGGTATTCTCATGTTTGACCAGCCGCTCCAGATCATCCACACTGTCATAGCTCCTTCGTTCAGTCATGGTTGAGGCAAGGAATCTGGGTATGATAGACGAGTAGTTGAAAACGCAACAGAAATAAAATGAGTTAGGCTAAAACGCAGCAGCGAAGACAAAAGTCGAGCAGAGACCTGGAACCTGGACCTGTGAGAGGCAGCCCTAGCGGTGGCGAGAGGCGTACGTGAGGCTCGCTGCATGTAGAACTCCAGACTTGTTACTGAATTTAGGAACCCTCTCTAAAAGGCAGGTCGGAGAGTTCTTTTGTGAGTGCATAAAGGATTCCACTAGTCTTATCTGTGGGAAGGTCACATTTCGAGGTGTGGCACATAAGTTGCCCGATTCGGAGTATTTTCTCACACTATTACTGCGGCCCGCAGATCGACGCCCCTCCATGTCCCGCTCGTCGTATACAAACTCTATTGGGTAACTTTATTCGAATGTGGGTGCTCGCGTCATAGGCTTTGTTGTCAAGTGGCGAGGAAATGATCAGTTACTGGTCCAGATAGGCGCTCAAGTGGAAACTTCACCGGGTTTCGCTGAGAGAGTCACGCTTACTGCTACTTCGTGGATGGCCTGACCCCGAGCCGCGAAGAGAGCGAAACATGGTCCTATTTTTCTCCATTGCAGCTTTACATTGCCCAGTTTCTCTATACGACAATTCCACGTCACGCGATCCGATGGGCCCCGATCCTGAAGAGACAACGGGTTTCATTTCCCCCAGCGTCACTTACGTCCCGTCCAGTAGTACGCGCTCTACGAAACATTTGGGCCTTCGAGTCTGCGTTGCGGTCCTAGGCGTTCTGAACATTGCCACGCTTCTTCTGCTCTTCCTGAGCACAAGGCCATCACGATCAAGGACACCCGATCTATTATACAGTCAGATGCTTCTCCCCTAGCGATGGTTATGTTCCCTCGGTTTTGGTAACTTACAACGTCCCAGGTCCGGTGCAAGACGAAGTGTCATACAAAAGGGTGCACTTCCACAATGATGCTACAGAAGAGACTGTCTACCAACATGATCCTTCTCCACATGTAGACGCTGCCTGGGAAGCTCTGTACATGCGTTAGTTCTACCTCTGAAAGGCACTCGAGAATAACACACGCGCACTGAAAGCTGACACGAGCCAGCGACCGTGGTGAGCTCCATCACATCGGACGAGGCGGCCAGACTTGACTCTCCGACGCTCCGCGATAGCTCAGACCCAAATCGATTCGTGATCAGCATCAATGTCTTTCACCAGCTTTACTGCCTTGTATGTGATGTGACCAACCGGTGTTAGCTACTGCTCCCATCCTTATTTTGCTAATGATTACCCGGCTTTCATGTAGGATAGTCTCCGCAAGATGTTATATCCCGAGTACTACGTAAACAACAAAACAGAAGAGGAGTTACGTGAGGGCTTCATAGACTTGGCACATAAGAGTAAGTCTGAGTCGCTACAGTTTTCTCTGGCTCTGAAATTGCTAAGGGCTGAACCCACGCCGCAGAACATTGCACCGAGCTCCTGCGTCAGGCCATCATGTGCCAAGTAGACATAGGTCCGATCCTGTATACGTGGGATGAGGACCTGAAGTCACCTTTCCCTCTGCTCTACAATGACCATACTTGTCGAGACTTCGATAAGATTCAGAGCTGGGCAATGCAGCGCCAAGTTAGCCCGGCTTGGGGGAGCAGGCCATCGACATAAAGTAGTCTTGAGGTTGCCCTCCTTGTCGGGGACGCCGGGGTTGAGGATGAGCGAGAGAGGCTTGCCATCGAGCATATCGAAGTCGCCTCGGGGAAGGTATATCTTGTGGGTCATTATAGGAAAGGCGTATACAGACATGGCTGCTTTCTTGTCTGCAAGCTCAAGGACGCTTATTGTTGTCCGTAGTCGTTGGGATGCATCCTGCCGGGCTCGGCGAAGTCGCTTTCGTAGTGCATGCAACTACTGCTGTAAACAAGCTGGTTCTCCAGAGTCAAAGCCTGAACCATATCGGATGCGCACTGTGGTAACTTGGCTCATTCTGTGACCACCTTGTGTCGCAGAACGCAAGGGTGCGACATTGTAGCTGGAACAGCAAGGGGGTTATCAGAGCGAGATTTTCCACAACGTGAATTCTGCATAACACAGCTTACCTTCCTTTTATTCTTCTCTTGAGATTTTATTCTTAAAGCTTTGCCGTAGACGACAAGGTCCTGTGGAACTGTGGAACAGATGAGGGTGCTGAGGGCGCGTGCGAATACGAGTGTGTGAGTATGCAAGGCTGTGTACAGCCTCGCCCAAGAGTTATAGCAGCCGTCGCAATGCTGTCACTGCGGCCTTTCCACGAGATACCTGCATGATTAAGTTATTAAATTTGATAAGAACTTAAAAGTGCTCTCTGGGCTTGATGACTGCAGACTAATGACCCTGGTCAACTTTCCAGCGTCTCGCAACGAGCCAGTAAGTGGCTACACAATCGCCCACTGGTCTACTGAAATGGCCGACCGAAGGAATGACATAACCTCGTAGCTTCAAGCGGCATAGATAATGTAGACCAAGGGTCTAGGACTATGGTAGGCTATCTAGAAGGATCTGTGGCTGACGAAATCTAGGACTGACCCAACAACCAGAGGATCTAGGACTCTGAAAGCCTCGAGTCCTGGACCGCCCTGGCTGAAGGGCTGAAACAATCAGGGGTCCAGATCTTAGTAGGACCAAAGACTCGGTGCTTTCGAGGGGTTTAGCGCCACTCTCGTCATCATCGCTGGCCAACTTGTTCGCAACGCTGAGTCCTAGTCCCTGCATCTTGCTCTTCCCGTACTCATTTTGGACATCTGCTAATCCTTTCGGGACCACTTCAGCAATAAGGATCATCGTTCTTGCCAAGGGTAGACACACGTGTTTGCCCCCCCCTTGACAGCTCTGAGCAACTCATATCGCGACAATAACCCACGTTGTCCATCAGCCATGCACGAGTGGCAGAACCAATTCCCTTCAAGAATACCGAGCCTTTGGAAATGGGGAAGTGGAAGAGGTCGATCAGGACTTTCTGAACTTGTCGGGATCAGGAGGATCGCATTACTGAACCTTACCTCACGTCATTCAGAGGCATTATGCTGGGTCGAAGAGAGGCGCGGGCGAAATGCCTTTCTCATGGCGCTGGAAGCCTCAATTAGAAATCTGCTATAAATACTAATGTCGATCGACCGAGAAGATTAGATTCGACCATCACCAAGACTTTCACCAAGACCTTCACCAAGACCTTTGAGTACCACGCTCGTATTTATTGGCTCAACGAATCATCATCGATCGTGATCGGTCTTGCATCCCGTTTTCAGTTTGTACCTGCTCAAGATGGAGCTCAAGAATTTTCTACTGCTTGCCACTCTTGGCCATGAAGTTGTCGCCGTGCCTGCTGGGCAAAATCTCGCTTCATCGAGCACGCGAGGACCTTCACGCCTCATCGATCGACAAGAGCTAGACGTGCCAAGGCCAAGGCCAACCGATATCGAGATCGTCGAGAACCCTATCCTGACCAATTGGCAAACCAAGACCTGCACCGATCCGGGCGTTACCGACGCTAGCATGCCCTAGAAAGAGCGCTGGGACCTCCTTGAAGCCGACTGGGCGTTCAATTGGCTCATGGGCCAATGGCTCGATACTAACGCGAAGGATGGATCTCTCACCTTTGTGCAGTGGATTTCCAACAAGTATCACGGACCAGAGGGTCTTGATTGCGGCAAGATTCTCAATGATGCCTGTACCGAGATCATCCGATGTGACGAGGTCGAGAACCCTGCTGTCTGGTTCTTGCTGAACTCCTTCTCGACGGTGCATTCTGTGAGTATCTCCTCTTGAGAAATATTTACTATATCTTGATGCTGACTTTGAGTCTCATCAGCTGGCGCAAAGTGCCCGAAATGAGATGGACATTGCCAGAGGTGACATTGCTCTGGGTTCCTTCATGGAGACCTTCTGTCCGGCGAAGGGGCCAGACATGGCACTGGAGATCTTCAAGAGCATCATCGACACGGTGCTCGCGGGCGCTATGATGGGCTCTGCGTTCCTTTGGAACAAAGCCATCACGCCCGGCAAGTTCCCGGGATTGACGGGCGACAACAGGGGCTACCTGAAGGACAACTTCAACGCAGGGATCGCCTACGGCTTTAACATGGCCAAGGATAACCAGAAGGGGTACGTCAAACATTTGGAATGTTGTCAGAGGTCAAATTATATTGGATGTCTCGAGGCTAACTTCCTATCCCTCCAGGCCAAAGGATATGACGGCGATGAAGACCAAGATGGAGGAGCAGATGCAGGTGTACTTCCAAGAAATGATGGGAATGATGGAGAAGATCAACGAGTGGATGTTCAACGGCGAGCAAGACAGCATCAACGGCCTGACCAATGCGATGTGGGACGGAAAGCTGCTTCCCAACAACAACATTGGCATCGACGCCGGCGCTTTCAAGGAAGAGATGAAAAGCATCGTCTACTCACAGATGATTCCCAAGGCATGGTTCGAGAACCCCGACGGCGGAAATAGTCCGGTCGTTCTCGAAACCGATGATGCTTGCGATGGCAGCGATCGTACCATGACTGACCCTACCTTCCCGAGCGACACGGCTGAGAAGACACGCGTCTGCCTCGATGGTGTCACATACTACGTGCTCAATGCGTACGCCATGGATTCTTGTCACAACGTGGAGGCCTGTCCCGACCAGGGAAAGCCCTACTTCACTGTCTTGCCAGGCGGCTCACACGATGACCTCAACGGATCGCGATGGGGCAAGATCAGGCTCGAGGATATTGTCAGGTCTGTGCGTGACGGGTTTGTCCAGAACGGCAACAAGAACGGCTTCCAGGTGGCGACAGAGCCGCCTTCGGACGACCTGGCCGGATTCTTCGATTCCTTGACTTGGAGCAGCCCGGGCCACTGGCAGGTCCCATTTTGCCCCAAGGACAGATGGGATGATATCGTGAGGAGAGTTGCAGGCCTGGATGGCGTTGACAAGTTCTGGCCCTGTGGCGAGTAAGACTTGGGAGATCAGGTCTAGACAAGTTAAGTCGCCTTGCTGCGGTGTGAGAGGGACGGTTCAATTGGAGATTGGGAGGGTTTAGCGAGATCATAGTAGGACGCTGGGGAATTAAGTTGAGCTCATTTCGACAGAGAGTAGTATATGTTATGTTCTGTAAGCTAGCGCTTCTTTCTCCACGGCTTGTCGCTTCGACTGTATTTAACTTTGATCCAAGTCATTTGTATGATCGTCTTCTTGGTTGACAGGACTGACAAAGGCCTTCTCGGGATGACTGTAGATTGGAAAAGGGAATTGGTCAGACACACCCAGCATCTTTCAATGACTACAAACTTCATATACTAGCGAGGAATTCTCTCAATTATAGAGACAACACAGTGAAGTCAAGAATTGTGGTTCTGTTCAAAACCTTAACTTCTGACGAACTGCAGGGGTTGGATGACACTGTTTCACAGTCACGCCAGCATCCTCACCTTTAACCATAGTTTGATGCTTCGATTACGTTCTTGAAAATTACTCTTTTGAGTAGCTAATGAAACAGGAATCATCTGAAGATTTTGAACTCCACGTGTATCAGGTTTCGCATCTCGCCCATCGCAATGCATGACGAGATTTCTGGGGGATCGTCGTGGCCGACCCCCGACTCTGGTGAAACGCCTCCTGTCTTGCGAAACTCGAGACGAACCCCTAAGATGATGTTTCCCAATATTTCCTAATTCGGACTCCAGCTTTGTTCCTAGTTTGGCAATTCTGATCAATTATCACGGCTTCTAGAATGGTTCGACTTTGGGTGCGAAGAGTGTTGGTCAAGTATATATAGAAGAACGCTGTCTGGACCATCGAAAGACATACGACTCATTACTACCACTCAGCATTAAGACATCATCGTTTTCATCTCAGTTCCTCACTCACACACATCATGCAGATCACCAGAGCGGTCGTTGGCATTTTGGGCCTTGTCATTGTCGTGAACAGTGCGGCACTTACACCCAGAAGCTCTCCTGGCCTTGCTGTCCGCCAGAATGACGGGAACGACAACAACAGGGGCAACAGAGGGAACAATAGAAGAAACAACAACGGCGGCAACAACGGAGGTCCTCAGCTGGACTCGGCCAACATCCAAGAAGCCTCCAATAATGACGGCCAACCCGACCAGAACGCTGGTTAGTCGCCTTCTGCAACGTTAGTGTCCCAACTCGTCAGTGATGCTCTTATTCTAACCGCAACAGCGACGCCAACAACTTCATCAACTTTTGCAGCGGGTTTGAGAACTCAAATGGCGAGCAAAAGCTTGAGGGATCATGCAACGGTATCCGTGAGTACTCCCTGCTCTCGAAAGCTTGCGTTCACAGTCTTGCTAACATAACACAGCTATGGGCCAGCTCCCTAGCAAGAATAACATGGTGTCGAGCATCATCTTGAACCCTCAGGATCGAGGCAACATCGCTGCCAACCAAGACTTCACCATTGAAGTCAGGATCGACAACATTGCAGCAGGAACATTCACAAATCCTGCCAATACATACTACTCAGCACCGCAGGCTCTTGATGGGTCAGGGAACATTATCGGTCATGTCCATGTCACGGTTCAGGATACTGGAGCTGACATGAACCCTCTCCAACCTTTGGATTCAACCCAGTTCGCCTTTTTCAAGGGCATCAATACTCCTCCAAACGACCAAGGGCTCTTGACGGCTGATGTTGAAGGTGGCCTGCCCGAGGGTAACTACCGCCTCTGTACTCTCACCGCTGCTGCGAACCATCAACCTGTACTCATGCCTGTCGCTCAACGGGGAAGTCAGGATGACTGTATAAGGTTCTCAGTTGGGGGGAATGGTGGCGGCAATTGAAGTCGAGGGAATGGATGGCTGGTCTCAGGTCTGAAAGGCACATAGACGGGGGACTAATGAGCACGTATATGTACATACTTAATGATTGGCGTCTTGGTGTCAATTAAAAGATCACTTCAAGCAACGAACTCAGCTTATGGAAATGAAGAACCAAAGCAATTGAAAGAACCACTACAACTGGCTACAAAGTAAGATGTTCATATGAAGCGTCTCAAAGCACCACCTCAACCTTGACAAACAGCCTCATCGCGCACAAAGCCCTCGTGTACCTTATCCTAACAGCTGCATCCACACTCCTTGCACTGCGTGCCACTAGACGACATGCCACAGTTCGCCGAGCGCGAACAGTCAGAGTCTTTCTTACAGCTCAGCCAGTCGCCAGTTCCTTGGGATCCCTTGGCAGTCCAACACCACGGGCCGGCTTCATCGCAGCAGCTCCTGTAGCACCATCCATTTTTGCTGCAGCCAACCGACTGACCGTACCAGCATGCACGCTTGGATAGTTTCGACGTGGTCTCATCAAGGCCCTCGGCGTTTGCTGCGAGGTCGCCCTTGAGGAGCACTGAGGGATGGTCGGCGCAGCGGCGGTACTCGGACGGGTATGCGCCTTCGGGAACGTTCATGATGCCTAAAATGCCGCAGTCTGCGATGGTGCCCGGGGGCACTGTCGCTGAGAGGACTTGGGAAACAAGAGCCGCTAGAATGATGGCGGCCCTCATTGCACTGGTTGTGAGGTCTTGAGATATCCTAGGAGTGAACTTGTCGGCAAATCGAGGAGTTGAACCTGGAAGACATGCTAGTCGTATACTTACTTGTGAAAGGTACTCGAGAGAAAAGAGGAAGCGTGTCAGGGAAAGATGAAGTTGGGGATGAAGCTATTCAGCAGACTGTTCTGTCCAAGGCATGGTATGTATTCACTTTGACCAGCTTGCGGCCAGTCTCACTTATAAGGGCAAAACTAGCAGCCGCGATGGATCAATGTAAATGTGAGTCTACTAACCACACGCCTACAGCGGCCAAATTCCGCCAGCTTGTTGGTCCACGGCCAACAGAACAAGACTAGGTAAGGTAACTAGCAGCAAGGGTATATCCAGCCGTTGCATATCCGGCCTCTGGGCTTAGAGAGGAAGGTAGCAGCAAGTACTATTCCTCATGATCTTGTAAGAGGCGAAGCAATAGGCGAGGGAGAGAACGGCTGGTTCCAGACCGCCATACTCATGAGGGCGGCAGCGCAGCTTCGATAGTGCAAGCCAGCGGGATCGAGGAATCTACCCATGGTCCCCGTGATATTAACTGTTGGCACTAGCACGAGCCGGCTAGGTAGGATCGGTGGAATGGCCCGATTCTATTTCTGTATGAACTAGGGCTGGAACACGAGTGCACCAGGCAAGGCGAGTGGGCATGTGGTGGCTACGATAGTCATGTTGGTGGCAACGTCAAACTAACAAGTCCACAATGAGGAGATTCACACTATCTCGCGTTCGACGAGGGCATTTTGTTGAGCTAGACATGTGTTCACCTTTCAAGTGAGATTTCATGCGCGGGCAAAGCAAGTGAAGCGAGTTTAGCAGGTAAATTCAGTAAAGCAGTCTGCACCACACTAAGAACAGGTCATCAAGAAACACTCGCTGGCATCCACAAGGAGGGTAAATGTCGATGCCATCTCAGCCAAAAGAAAGAAAATCCACACTTCAGTCAACATAAGATCGACGGACAGTCCCAACTTCACTTCCGTCCTCTTCTCCCAGCCACTCTAGAAATGTACCAGTTAATATAGACCAGTCATTCCAAAGTCAGCATCCTCATTCCCGCTAGCAGCATTGACGAGGAATGGCGGCGTTGAATGCACCCTCGTTGATGTGGACGCCGACGTGGTACAAAGCCGAACCGGAGTTGTGCATCTGCTGGCAGCTATGACGGTGGTACGAAGTCGCCCTGTTGATAAAGTGCTTAATAACCTTGGCGATGCAGCTCCTGGAAGCGCTTGTGCTGTCTCTGGAGTTCTTGGTGATGTCGAGAAGGATGTTGTAGTCGGTGCTATCGCGGGCCGAGATGCCGTCGCCGGCGGCACCCGGGTAAGCTAAAGAGGCAACCAGTGAATTGGAGGAGAGCATTCCTTTGACGGTGTCGTCCTTATACTCTGTGTAGATATGTGATTCGTGACCCTGCGTGTCGAGATCACGGGCGCTCAACTCCCCACTGGGGAGCTCCTCGAGCTTGAAATGAACGATACGCGCGTCGAAAGGCTGATCACGTCTGGTTGGTCCCTCAGCGCCAGATGTCTGACGGCGGTAGCGTCTGTATAAATTTCCCCCATAGACGGCCATGGCGACGTCATCCAGCCACGCATGGAAGATTCTGGCACGTAGCGGATGGATAAGATTGCCCCAAAAGCCCAGAAGACGTTGGTGTTGGGCATGTTGTCGCAAAGGAACCTGCCCCATTCCGGTGCGTTGTCGCATTTCCAGTCCTCGCGAGCAAATATGGCCGAAGGGCTTTCATCATTGGGAGTTCCAGCATGTCCCGAGAACTCCTCTGGGTTTCGGGCCTCAAGGACCTCATCGTAGACGGGCAATGCACCAAGAGTTTCTCTCGTGATCTCGGGAGTGATGTTCTCCCATTCAGAGCTGTTGGTACCCATGGCCTCGAAGAAGGCATCCATGTTATCCAAAACGCCAAGGTTGACGTCCTTCTCGGCGTCAAATTCCCGGGGAACGAGTCCCATCAGGTGGGCGACGATGAGGTCAGCCAATGCGGCTGTAGCCAGAAGATGATGAAGAAAGACCATTTTGAATAATTTGTAACTAAATGATAGAGAAGGTACAGTGGACCGTAACAAGGGTAAGGCCTGTCTCCTTAAGGTCGTCTTTGAGGAGAAGGAGGACGAGGATAGTGAGGGGATGTTCGCTGTCGTGTTGCCGAGTTGGTGACTATGATGTTCATATGAGATATCAGATGATGAGCAAAGTACTGGACTCTGAGCCTATGCCAATACACAGACCCACACAGTTCGGTTTACCACAATACAGGATGCATCAACCCTGACATTGTGACAAGTCTCTTTCACAGGCCCGATACTACTTCACGATACCCTCTCCTTCCCATTTTGTCTTATCCCGAAGTCTAGAGCATCAAGATAGGTTCATTTGTCGGTCTGGTCAGTGCAGAACCAACACAGAGTCGCATTCATCGGGCGAAGGGGCGTGCAATTACGTTTCGCAGGTGACGCTAATACGTGGATATCAGAAGCGAATACTAGCCATGAGTCGTGTTGACTCGCAGGACACACAGCTGGATGATTATTGATATCCGATCTAGTATAGTCCGGACACGCATAGCCTAACCAGTATTTACATGCAAAAGCACGGCGCAGTTGTCGTCGAGGACATAGAGCGGAATGTGTTTCCGCCTGTCTTATACTTTGTCTAGTGCGTGATGCTTTGCCTAATTCGGACATGACATGTTCGGATCCGCGACTCGGCCATCCCCGGACGGGACCCGATACCCCGGGACCCCGGAGCGGGCCCCGGATTGGCTTCATTAGGCGCGCCACCGCAGAAGGCGCAACGGATATGCTTAAATCGGTGCCGCCTTTGCATCTGCTATTCGTTCTCCCCGCTCATCGCGTGCCGGCCCCTGACCACTTTGATCTTCAGATCTCTATATTCTGTCTTCCCGTGAACTCCTCTTCTCTTCCATACTTCCCGTCTTCGACTGCCATACACCGTTTCTACCAGCCAAAGCGCCACCATTGCTGCGCCGCCGCCATCGCAGGGTGTTGCTATTACTCTTACAAGTCTCAACCTAAACGGACTTTCAGACATGACTAGCACACTCTCCTCGGCAATGTCTCCGCCTCCACAAGAACCCCTCCCGTTCTCGGACCCTCTTCTCTCGGCCGACAGCGTACTGCGCTGCCTCGCTACCAGTATCGTCTCGTGGCTCATCATCGGTGCACTGGGATACGGGAACTGGTCGCCGCCTGACGATGGAGTGCCGCTGGACATGCTGATAGGGACAGTCCTCGTCATGGCTCAGGTTATTTCTCTGATCACGGCTCTTTCTCCAGCTGCGGCGACATGGCCTTGCAGTTTCGGAGTGTATGCAACCTCGGCTATCCTGGGATTCGGCCTCATGACCGTCTGCGCTATTCTTCTTTCAAAGTTCGCGGAACATGCGTATCTTGGCATGTTCTGGTCGTTGAGCGGCATATATCTTGGCATGGCAGTGGAGGCCGTCACGGGTATTGTGCATCGGACGAGGGCTGTGCTGGCTAGCTTGGCCGAGTCCCAGGTCGCAATGGAACACAAGCGGAATTGAGGATGAAGAGATGTAATGTGCCTAGTGTCACAGCCTTGACTCAACATAGAGTCTCAAATCCTGCAGTTTAGTTGACCCGAAACGAAAACCCTAGGATCAAATCCTTCACAAACGAATATTTCGAATACCATCATCGCGATTCCTGTTCCTTGGCAAATCGCATGTATTACCTAGTCGCATATCCGTCGCTGCCGCAATCTGACTCGCGAACGACAGGGGTCCCTGAAATCCCATCTTCGCTTCCAATTCCATAGTCTAGAAGGCGGTGGTCTACTCTAGATCCCTGACCAAATACCCACGGCAGTACCGAGATCAGGCGTCTTGGCCCGCGTCTAGCTGAAGCCAATTTATACTTACAGGGATCCCGATCCGCCTTGTGGAACTGACCTATCGTGGGCGAATGGGTTGCGGGGTCGAGATGAACTGTCAAGAGTGGAGGAGAGGTGTCAATGAAGGCTGATATAAATAAACATAAACATAGACGTCGACATAACTTGGCATTTACGCAGTTGGGTCTAGTCGTGGTTGTAGTTCTAGCCGAAGACAAAGATACCTCGAGTCCCGACTATGGCGAGGCTGACGGCTAACTACGCATAGCCTACTAACCTCTTAACCGAAGTCATACTCGTCTAATACGCGTAATCATGTCTTCAGTGACCAGGGGTCGGGTGTTAGAGGACTTTAGGGCCGACATCGCAGTCCTTCCAAGACCATAGCGCAACAACGTGACATGTGCGTGAGGCACAGTCGAAATGAAATGCTTGGTATCAATCTCGACATGGTACGATGCGATGCAACGTGGGGAGCGAGATCTCTAGCCACGGGTACTGCCCGCGACTACTTGAAGCCACACATGCGTTGTCTGAATGCTTCGTCCTAGCTTGCCGTCGTGCTTCGCCCAGGATTGCTCGTAGATCCTATCTCTCCCGAAGATCGGACTCGTCGCCATCATGTTGCTTGGCTCCCTCTTCACGCCTCTCGCCTTGGCACTCGCCCTCGTGGTGCCGCAGGCTGAGTCTCGCGCCATCCACGACGACACGGCTGCGACCACCATTGAGGCAAGGCTAGCCAGCAGCTTCTCCTACCGACAAGAGGGCAACAATGCCGTTTTCCAGTACTCGACGACTGAAACCCATTCCAAGAATTGGATCGGAATTTATTCGGCCAGTGGCGGGCCCGTAAATCAAGTCAAGGTCGAGGCTGCTCTGGCATGGGAATACACCCCCAGCTCGAGCGGCACCGTCCGCGTGGCCCTGGGAAGCCTCGCTACCGGTCAGTATAGAGCATTCTTTCTCGCACAGGACGGATACAAGTGGCTTGCCAATCCTGTCTATATCGACATCGCCGGCAGTGGTTCCTCTTCTTTCTCCGTGAATACCAACCGGGATCCCTTCACCTTCAGCTATTCGACGTCGCAGCCTCATGCCAAGAACTGGATCGGTATCTACCAATCCAATGGCGGTCCTGTGAATCAAGTCAAGGTCGAGGCTGCTCTCAAGTGGGCGTACACTCCGCCATCGTCCGGATCAGTCACAATCGATGCCAGTAGTCTTCCCGGAGGTAGCTACAAGGCCTTCTTCCTTGCTCAGGATGAATACAAGTGGCTCGCCAGCCCCATTACCGTCAGAGTACCCGGCATCAGCTTCGCCCGGGGGTCTGTGACGCTGCGCAACGGGAAGGTTGGCGTCGCTTACTCGGCCAGCGTCGGCGGTCTCACCAGCACCTCAGCGAGCTTCAGCAAGGTCTCCGGCCCGGCCTGGGTCTCAGTCAGCTCGAGCGGCGCTATCACCGGCACCCCGGCCTCGTCCTCGGCGGGTACAAATACATTGACCGTCAGAGCGTCTGGCAATGGTGCGACTGCCGATCTGGCAGTGACCATTCCAGTCCGTAGTTCCGGGGATTGTATGGTCCAGAACGTCCGTGTCCTGACGTACAACATGTGGTCTGGTGGCACCAACATGAACAACTACCACCAAAAGCAGCTTCGGGCTCTCATCGATGCAAACGTTGATATTGTCGGACTCCAGGAAGCAGATCCAGGTCGTGCAAGTGAGTTAGCCAAGGCTCTCGGCTGGTATCAATGGGCGAGCGCAGGCAATGCAAGAACCGCCATTCTTAGTCGTTACCCCTTCGCTACGACTTACAGCCACGTCGGTGTCTCTGTCGCCGCTCGTGTCGCCCTTGACGGCTCAAAGCAACAAATCAACGTCTGGAACACTCACCTGACCGCTTACCCCTACGGACCTTACGAAGCCTGTCGCGAGGGTAAGACTGTCCAGCAGATCATCAACAGTGAAGCCTCTTCAGGCCGCACTGGACAAATGACTACTATCGTCAACGCCATGCGCAGTCAGATCGCCGACAAGGCCAACGTGCCAGTCCTGCTGCTCGGCGACTTTAACGCTCCATCACATCTCGACTGGACCACAGCACTGAAGAGCAAGAACTGCGGCTACTCCGGCATTCAGTGGCCGACATCTCGCATCCCTACCGACGCAGGCCTGATCGATTCGTTCCGAGTCCGCAACCCTGATCCGGTTGCTGTCCAGGGCACCACCTGGTCTCCAATCTACCCCTTTAGCAATGGCGCGTCCGGCCAAGCGGAACCCCAGGACCGCATCGACTTCATCTACTATGCGGGAAATCTGGAGGTCGGTGGCTCCAGGACCTACGTACTGGGCAACCCGAGCCCAGTACCAAACCACGCCAACAATGAGTGGACATCTGATCACGCAGCTGTGTTGACCCAGTTCAAGCTGAACTCGGGCAAGTGCTGAGCCGCAGGACTTTGTCGGGCGGAAATAGGGCACGAGATAGATTTAGCTGACAGCATGAAGACACGAGCATATGAGCGCTGTCAAGAAAGAGCTTCAAATTCTAAATACTACTTGTTCTCCTTTCCAGAGCCCATCTTGCCCAAGACAGCGCCCAGAATTGCGATGAATGCATCAACTACTAAAGTCAGATCTTATCCGAATGTCAAGTGAACTTCCAGTTGAACTTACCATGGTCTTCATCGAATATCAACATTGGACGCAGACGTACGCCGCGAGGACCACAGAGGCCCATGTTGACGCCTTTACGCTTCATCTCGGCTACTAGATTACCCGGAGACACTGTGTCGAAAGCGATGTAAGTTCTACAATTCTCAGATTAGATCATTAGCGAGTGTTGCCAAAGGCGAAAACTTTGAGTATTTGCAGAGGAAATACTTACCCTTGTCCTTTACCACGAAGGTTGTCAATTTGCTGGGGATGCTTCGTAGCCAGATCTTCGAGGGCAGTGTACAAGACGCTGCCGACGCGTCCCTGGAGGGGTCAGTCCGACAAAAGAATTCACAATAAGAATCTGCAACTTACAGCTTGCTTCACCAGATCATGTTTCATAATCTCCTCGACTACCGCTTTGCTCATAATGACACGGGCAGGGTCACCGAGCCATCTGCAGTCATACCCGGTCAGTCATCGATCCAGAATTGGACAGCACATCACCTCATCTGGTTTGACTCACGTGTTAAAGTGTCGGTAAGGCTTATCGGGGACAATGTCAGGGTTGTGAAAGTAGAAACCAGCGGATTGCGCTTTCTTCGAAAAGGTTACGATATCCGGCGGTGTCGCCAGTTCCCAATGCTCGTGTGCCCAGAACTTGCCAGTCGCTCCAAATCCTGGAAATGATGTCAGTAGGCGCTCTTTACAAGTGACTCGCTGGTACTGACCTGTCTGCACTTCATCCACAATCATATTGACTCCATGTTTCTGGGTAATGTCGCGCAAGCCTCGGAAGAAAGCTGGAGACGCGTGATTGTCACCGCCTTCACTCTGAATCGGCTCAACAATGAGACCAGCGACGGGAAATCTCCATGTTCGGATGAGATTCTCAACTTCTTCGAGGCACTTTTGCTCTTCAGCAGCATTGTCCGCGGCATAGGTGTCCAGAGGATATCGCAGAGTCGGGAACTTGGCCTGTGGCCAGTCGAAGGTCGGGATATCCATCTTGTGAACCGCCTTAGAACGAGTAGTGGCCAAGGCGCCAATACCTCTACCGTGAAAAGACCCTCGGAAACTGAGTATGGCCAAGTCCGGCGAGCCAGGTGCAGAATTGTTCATGCTCGACGTCGTCTCCTCCTCGGTCCATTCTACACCCTTGCCGCGCTTCAGGCGTTGGTGCAACATAAATGCTGCCTTGTATGCCACTTCATTGGCTTCGGACCCCGATGAAGCAGTCGTGATCTTGTCTAAGCCAGGGGGCGCTACCTTGAGCAGGCCATCCTTCAGTGTGCGCAGCCAGTCCTGCGAAGGGTAGTTTCCTGTCGCGGGGCGATTGACCAGGGCATCAATCATCTCTGGTGACCTGGCGGCGTCAATGAGGGCTGCATCATTGTATCCAAGAGGGTTCGACGCAATCTGGCAGTATCTGTATACAGTTCGTGGTTAGTCGCAGACTTGTTCGGCTCTCTCGCGTTTCCGATGGCGTACTTACACGTCGAGGTATCGGTTGCCGTCAATGTCGACGATGCTTGGACATGTTAGGACGTGGATTTGTCAAGTACAGGACATTTGGAGAGGGCATACTGAACACCAGAGCTTTTCTTGTAATCGGCGACGAAGTGAGCCGCGCGTGCATCCCACACGGCATCAAGCTCTGCGAGTGCTGCTCGCGACTTTGGGCCCGGACACTCAATGTCTGAGAGTTGTGCAATTGCGGGCGGCATTTTTGGCGATAGGAATGTTTGATTTGCAACGAGATGAGGGTGCACTCGGATGGATGAGGAGGTGTGCTCGGTAGAGGACAGTCTTCCTTTACAAGTTCTGGGGCAGGACGACAAGAGACACTTCATTCATCCCCCACACGTGCAATGTTCACAAGTACCATCGATCCATGGCGCACCCAGAATCGAACATTCTAGGCGGCTCATTGGGAGGTGGAGGAGAGTCATCCCCGGACTGACTGGGGAAAGCACAGCCAAGCTAGTAGAGATAACCTCACGGGAGTGTGCCTGGGACGCCATTTACGCCTGGACATAGCCTTTTTGGGCAGATTTCGGTGCGGAACAATCGGTCCCAGATGGTGGGGAAGGCATTATCCGTTTCAAATCGTGCATACAAACGAGCGTGATCTGTCGATGGTTGACCGAATCACGCTGTTTACGCTATTCACGCCGTGTGGGCTTTGCTGGGCCAGCAGCGTCGAGGCGCCAAGTCAGATCGCACATTCTCTATGCGAAGAACGTCATTCTGTATAGAATCAGATGAACCAGTCCGGGATTCCGCAGACCGGTGAGCCGAATGTCGTGGTGCTCACCGAACTAGATAATCCATTCGCCAATATTTGACACTTCGCAGCAACACTCCCGTGTTGTCTAAAGAATGCCAGTAGTCTCGACACAGTGGACAGAGTTTCTCAGTCATCGTCGAGACTGTTCAAGAGAAATTTCCTACTGCAATGAAGTTCCGGGAACTCTAGTGCCCTGGCGCAAGGTGAGCAAAGATGGCGAACTGTTCCGAATACTGACGCAGTGCATTTTCGTGATCTGATCCCATCGGACAGCTCGTTCAGCACAGATGATTACTTGATGATTACGCTGAAATCAAGCCCGAAGCTTCCCACTGGTCTGAGAAGTCCTTTGAGGACCAGTCGCATAGTCATATCGGCATGCGCAACAACAGCTTGGTTGGCGAGATCCTGCACAATCGCCATGGGATCCGAACGTGCCGCAGTCGATGCTTCGAATTCACAAAACGTTGCCATTGCGGCCGCAGAGGCTACTTTTCCTGTCGAAAACAGCTGCACGCGATCGTGCAGGCTACATTCGAGATGGCTTGAGCTGAACTCGACCAAGCCAGCGATTTGGCCGTGATCGAAACCATAGCAACTGGCCGACCAGTGGACGGTTTCCACACCAAATCCAAGCATGTGGCCTCTTCATTGAACTGTGTTGGATTTCCGAAGAAACGGGCCGGTAGAAAACAGCATCGGGACAAGACCTGGCTCTAAGCCTGCTGAAGCGTCCGAGCTACGACCTGATCATTGAGATAAGTCCATCACGGCTGTATCAAGAGCCGGGCTTCCGGAGCGGACGACTGAAGATCCATTGGATAACATCGTTATCGCCGCTCAATGGGCGGACTTGGTCAGCAATGGCGCCGCGAGAAGCCAGCTTCCTGGCCACGACACGATGCCGATCCTGGGTTGGCAGCCTATTTCTCGTGGGAGCTTGTCATGTTGGGAGCCGCTGAAAAAGTCATTTCGATGCAGAATAATATGACAGGCATGAATGCCTATTTGAAATACTGGCATGCGATGGCAACAAAACGGCCCTGGCAAATGCTGTTGACGCTCATAGAATCGCGACAGTCGCAATGGGATCAGGTCCCGTCGCAGTGCTTCAACACCATCCGGAGGATGGCTTCGGGCTCGAGGGGAAGCAT
Organism: Sarocladiaceae sp. CBMAI 1973; assembly: GCA_021347865.1. Taxonomy (NCBI): domain Eukaryota; kingdom Fungi; phylum Ascomycota; class Sordariomycetes; order Hypocreales; family Sarocladiaceae; species Sarocladiaceae sp. CBMAI 1973. The sequence goes on along the minus strand of WNLN01000065.1, from coordinate 62,148 downwards.
GTGAGCAGCTCTGACAGAACTAGTGACGACTGAAGTCGAAGAGGCTCTCCCCAATCTGTTGTTGATGAGGTAGCTGAAGATCACGAATTGGCCGACTAGAAGTCCAAGGGTCCTGAAGCTCCGACCAGCTTGGAGCTGGCGGCAGCTCATCTCAGAAGTGGGCCCCAAATCAGCTTAGTCATCTCAGCTCCACCCAAATTCTCAACCATCAAAAGCATCTCGCTGCTGCCACACACTTTAGATTTTTTCTTTCCTTTTCTCTTCTTTATCAAAAAGCCAACTGAGCAGCCACGACCTTCACCTAGCTAACCCACGGTGTCGAGTTGCCATTCCTCCTTTGAGGAACCGCTCAGAAGAGTAGAATCCCTTGGATATAGGAAATTTCTCGCCACTGTCCCTCGGACGTTCCGTGGGCGAGACAATGCCATGAAGAGGGGACATTCTTTCACGATGAATGAAAGTTCAAGAGGGTTTGGATCAAGAACAGAGGCTCCATCGTAGACCTGGCCGATTGTTTCGCCCTTCGACTCCGTAAATGATTTGTGAATTGTCTCCCTGTCGGAGAGGGTGTTTTGCGCTAGGGAAATGTATATCGAATCGACATCGGTCACGCATTCATCAAGCATTCATTACATTGAAAGTCATCGCGGTTCAGTATGGCCGTTTCTCATTCATTCTCATAAGATGTGGTCGTGTACAATGCCAATGCTCTCAATGGCGTAGGCACCTCCTCAATGCCCCCAGATGCTCACTTAGCGCCTGCGAGAAGTCCATCGTCTCCATTGCTGCGATGTTGATCACGCACGAACTCCTCGATGCTCGGGTCGTGGCTGGGACGCTCTGGCGGGCCTGGAGGCTGCTCATGTTCCTTCTCCTCGGCCTCATCCTTCTTCACGCCCAGCAATGGTGCGACTGGAGGGACGTATTCCACGACTAATGATTGAGTAACGCAAGCGCCACAGGTTAGTCACGATTCTACCGCATTGATGGAATTGCAGTGCCAATGTGGCGCAAGAGGACGTACTCTTCTCGACGACAGGGTGAACCTGCTGTGGTTGCTCTGCATTGCGACGCTCAGTGGCCACGCGATCAAGCTTCTGCTTGTACGTCTCCGGCTCAGTAGGTGTGCTGTTATCGTTCGAAGCCATATTGCTCGTTGTTGCGGGAGAGACTGTGGATGAAAAATGAGGCTCAATAGGAACCGTGATGAGGCGAACTTCAAGATATTGAAAGAAGTCGGAATCAAGGCAGCTGTCAGGTCGATAATAAGAGGGACCCTGATCCGGCGGCTCATTGAGACGCGTGTGCTGCCACTTGCTTCAGCTATGACCATCCCTCCATATGACGTCAAAATCATACGCGCCCCTCCATCTCTAAATTTTTGGACCCCGATCGCAAATGCGCGCGATAGTGGCATCGGAGGGGCTTCTCCTCCGTTCGCGTCTTGGCCTTGCACCCTCAGCCAGCCGTCCGTTTGCTGCATTCGTCAAACGCCCGTCCCTACATCATCGACTTGATCCTCGCTCCTCCTCCCGATCGGATCGACCCAACCAATCGACCCCTGCTGGCGATCTACAAACATGGCACCAATTCCCATCACCATCGTTACAGGCTTTCTTGGGTCTGGCAAGACCACGCTCATCCTGAACCTCGTGCCTCAGCTTCGCGCCGCCAACCCGAATTACAAGCTCGCTCTACTCAAGAACGAGTTCGGTGACCTCGCTGTCGACTCTCAACTTGCCGCATCATCCTCGATTTCAGGCGTCCAAGAACTCCTCAATGGCTGCATCTGCTGCAACCTCGTCGGCCAGCTTGGTCCTGCGCTCGGCGAGCTCGTAGGCTCAGTCAAGCCCGACCGAATCATTATCGAGACCAGCGGATCAGCGTTCCCTGCGACGCTGGCACTGGAGGTCAATCGCATCGCACGAGACACGAAGCAGTTCGTGCTGGACGGCGTCGTCAGCGTAGTCGATGTTGAGAATTGGCAGGGATACGAGGATACAAGCTACACGGCGAAGATCCAGGCTCGCTACACGGACTTGATCGTCTTCAATAAGTGGGAGACGGCCGGCGAGGATCGATATGACGAGTGCCTCGACCGAGTTGGCGATCTTGAGGTGGATGTCGCCAAGGTGAAGAGCGACAAGGGCGTGGTCGGAATGGACGTCATCTTCGGCATCGACGGCGGCCTGGCGCAGGAGCTCACAGAGGCAGATATGTCCAAAGATCACAGCCACGGCCAGAATGGTGATTCCAAGGGCCACGACCACAGCCACTCCCACCAGAGCGAAGTGGAAGTCCTCTCCGTCGAGCTCAAGTCTTCCACGCCCTCTGCTGTCGCTTCTAAAAGCTCACTCCTCAGCCTCTTGAAATCCGCCCCCAAGGATGAGGTCTATCGCATCAAGGCAATTCTCAACCTCGCATCACCGCCTCAGAACTCTGACGCAGATGGCCCGCAACCAGAAGCCAGCCCCTCCAGACGGTATATACTCAACTGGGCGTTCGGCCGATGGACATTTACTCCCATGATCAGCGATGTTGCGGAGCATGAGTCAAGTAAAGAGAGCGTCGCACGTATGACTTTGATCTTGGGCCGCTACGAGAGTGGCAAATGGATGAAGAAGCTCCAAGCGGGAGGACTTGTCGAATTAGACGGCGAAGACAAGGGAGAGCTGATCGTGAAAAAGGTTGCATAGAGAGCTGTTGTGATGATAAGACGATGCTATGACTAGATAGAACTAGAGATGTGTATAGAAACGATAAATAGATGGCCAAGAGCGCTTCAAATGCTACATACTTTCAAAGATCAAATTTCTGCCAACACCACAATGATGCACTACCAAACACAAATGCACTTCATAATTCGTATGATTGTTCCTCAAAGATTGACAGTTACCGTCATGCTGTTGCTCAGAACCATCAAGGTCGGCGGCAGCTCGTTGCAAAGGACTTCGATGTCAGATAGGTACTGTATCGTTGCAGTATCGTCCATGCAGGTCCCTTCCCGCGGCACTGGAAGTGTAGTCATCAACACAGCCGTGTCAGCCGAATTGCGTCTCATCAATTCGTTCAGGATGAGGTGCTGCGCACGGCTAGGCAAGTCGTTGAAAGACAATGACAATCCCTGAGTGGAATATGGAGCACCCGCGCCTTCTCCTTCGTCAAATTGCGGTGGTGTCTGCTGCTCAAATCGATAAGATTGCAACAGGCCAGAAATATTGAGGCTGGCATCGCCCTCGCCGAAGTTGGAGTATTGCGATCCTTGACGTGAATGGTGTCTGGAGTGTGACGCCGAGGCGGGATGGTACACAGGCTGTTCAGCAAATGAGATAGTACGTTGATTGTCACCGTCACTCGCTGTCCTTGTTTCCGGAACTGGTCGGCTTGAGAATCTTCCTGCAGATGACTGTCGCGAGAAGGATGGCCTTTCCAATGCTGGGGTCGCCGCAAAGCTGATCTTCGAAGCACCTCCTTCGTCGGTGATTTGGGTTTCGGGCACGGGTCGACTCGAGAATCTCACACCAGAAGACTGACGTGACATGCCAGGCCTCGTAGGCGTAGGCGTTGGAAGTTCTTCCAGGGTTTCTTGTCCAAGATTTAGTCTGCTGCTTCCACTGAAGCTAGAAGGTCCCGTCATGCCAGAAGACATAGTGTCCCTATCTTCCGTGTCCAGGGATGGGAATGACTCGACTTGGGTCGGTCGCACCGTGTCAGTAGACGTTGGGACACTGCTCGGTGATGCCAAATGCTCCGTAATTGACGGAATATCCAGTGGATCAGCATCCGTGGATGCGGCCCTGGCACGAGCGTTCGCGGGTTCAGGGTTTGCCATGGTTCCATACATCGCGCCTTCTGGCCGGTAAAGCTGAGTCGTCTCTCTGTCGCCATCTTCAAGGAGACCACGCGACATGCTGCTCATCCTCCGACTTCGGCGTCGCAGGATACCCGCGAGGAGTGGCTGCCTCGTTGGCTCGACAGCTTCTGTGACCGTGTCGCTGATGGTCGCTGCTAGCTCAGACATGTCCTCATCGTCCGATGAGTAAAGCTCAGAGTCGGATTCAGAGCTCACCTCCTGGAACACATCGTCCCCGAGATGTTGTGTGTGGATGCCCATACTGACACCCATCTTCGCGAGTAGTGCAGTCGCAGGCCTCTTCGGCATATCTGACCCGTCGGGCATGCTAGGTCGCCGGGCTTCGGAGAATTCCTCATGCGGATTGTACACGCCTGGCCTACCTGATGTCGAGTCAATGATGTTGGCCAGTTGTGACATCTCCTGACTCGAAGACATCGCCTCCTCCTTGCCGCGCAGCGCCTGTAGCTCGTCCCACCACTCCTCGTCGCGCAATGCTTCGTTGACAATGATTTCCCAGTCTATATCGTTGCATGACCCGTTGATGATAAGTTCGTAGCTCTGGAGCTCGCCCGCTGCCAGCCAGAATACTTTGATCTCGGCGTCTATCCTGAGCTTTTCTAGGAGCGCTCTAACCTGTGCCAGTTCTTCGTCTATCTCGTTCTCGTACTCGACAAATACCATTACACGCAATGTGTAGGCTCGTCTCCAGGTTTGCACGCTGCTGAGAATATGCCCCAACTGGAGGATTAACGTATCTGCGGCAGTCAGCGCTAAGCCTTTCATTGGTAAAGATTTCGTTAGTTACGAACAGGTATCGAAATTCGTTGTCACGAAGTTTTTGCCATCAGCATTCACCTCCGCAGACATCTGGATAGGCCATAGATCGATGTATCGCTTTGTGTTCGAGCCATCGTCCTGTGGGGTTTCAAGGGAGTCAAATCCGTATCCGACAGCGACATTCATGCGATGCTTGAGGGTGAGATCCTCCAGCATAGTCATGTAGTCCGTCGGTGGCATCATCCCTTCCGTCCGAATGATGTCGGTTGGCAAAGTCCCTTCCAACAAACGCGCCGAGGTATCACCACGACGCCGGGTAGGCGCTTTATCGGATGACATCCTGCTTGGAGGCTTCCTCATCGTCGTCGTGGGTGTGCAAGGCACATCGGGCACGCGTACTGGGTAGTGAGAACGCCGGAGATCGTCCATGTTGTAGAATCCGACCACAGCAATATTGGGCCTCATGCCACCCAGACCAGCCGACAAGATCAAATTGCGGAGTCCCCAGTTGAACGACGGTGACATGGTCAATTGCACGAATGCCTTGATCCTTGATGCCTCCGAAATGTAATTGGTCCACGCCTGCTGTTGCATTTTCGCCTCTTCCACACCACTATCAAAGTCGTCCGTTACAATAACATGACCAAGGATGTACAGGGATCCCTTCTTCATCGAGTTGCAAAATTTGATCAGTCTGGTCTGTCGTCTCGGGTTGTTGACAAGAAGGATGATGTGAGGTCTCCAGAACTTGATGTGCTCCGGCTTGAGGCGCAGAAGATATTTGCGAACTTGATGATAGATGAGATTTTGCGACACATCACCCCATTTCTTTGGTGGACACAGATAGTGTATCAGCAGGAAGACGAGAACTAGTGCGCAAATGGCAGTTGCAGCATATGACTCCTCGATGAAGAACATTGCGAAAGCGGACATGAGGCTGCCTAGAAACGCTGTCTGCCAACTGAAGAACTTGAAACTAGGTCGGAAGTTGGGTGCCGAGCCGATCTTGAGTAGAAAGCATGCAAGATTCATCACGAAGAATGTCATCTAGACTTAGGTTAGTCGTTGCTGAATCCCGTGCATATGCGAGCATTTACCTGGTAGCCCATCGATATGAGTGTAGCGATCTGGTTGAGATCAGCAAGCAGAGCGATCTGTGCAATGGCATATGTCAGGAAAATGGCTATGATGGGCTCATCTGCACGCTTGGTGCCCTTCGCGAAGACCAGCAGTCCAGGGAGGAGCTTATCGCGACTGAGAGCTTGGAATAGCTTCGATGCGCCGATGATACCCATCAATGATGAGAAGACTGATACAGCGCACTCTCCTGCGAGAATGAGAGGAGCCGACAAATTCGTTAAGGGAATTACGTCTGGATTCGCAACAAACGATGAGTGAGTAGTACTCAAAGCCATAGAAAATATGACGACGAAGTACACGATGAAAGTGGTGAGCATGGCCCACAGAGTGCCTTTTGGTATCATTCTACTTGGCTCCCTGAGATCTCCAGACATGGACGCCCCAGCGAAGATGCCAGAGGTGGCGCTGCGAACAGGAGGTCAGCGACTGTTGGGCACGGTTGTAAGATCGACCGTTGACTTACGGAAAGAGGATGCCAAAAAAGTTCCGAAAGGTTCCAATTCCCTCGTACTTGGGACTGCTCGTATGTGGCAGGAAATTGCCGGCAAGAGTTGTCAAGCTAGGGCCGGTGAAGGTCACCCCGGTTACCTCATCCTCGAATGGAGCTTTGAAGATGGCCGAAATGGGAATGCTGATGATTGCCAAGCTCAAAATAAGCAATAAGCCATTCGAAGCTTTGGAAAATGTTGCGGAACCCAGGAGACTCATGCCCGTGCACGCAATCAGGGCAACTGTCTGAAGAGCATAGCCAGTCCAATACCCCTGTGGAAAAGCAACTCCAACATAACCACGGACGCAGTCTATGAGACCAACGATGTTGAGAGAAGTATTCAGAACCTGTGCTAGGTAGAATAATATGCCAATAGAACCGCCAAATTCAGGGCCCAGTGATCGTGAAATCAGGTAGTATGCACCCCCACCTTTAACTTCGCCATTCGATGCGATAGCTGAGAGTGAGAGGGCGGTGAGCAGGTTAACAGTATAAGCGAGAATAAGTAGCCCTGAAATATCGTCAGCTGTTGAACGTAATTTGAAGTTCGGAGAGATCTGCCATACCAAACATGCCAACAAATCCAACTTGGCCCAAGATCACGCCGAATCGCAGGAACATGAGGATGCTGAGGATGTTGAGAAAGACTGGAATATAGACACCAGAAACCATCCCGAGCTTCGCTGTTGCCCTTGGTCCTCCATCATCTTGGAAGCTTAGAGCCTCAGGGCTCTTGTTGTCCACTGCCGGAGGCATTGCGTCGACCACGCCTGTCGAATGAGGACGTACGGTGGCAAACGACGGGATTCAACAGCCTCGGGGGCCCCATGAGTAACAGCCTCGCCCACGCGTCGAAACCGGGTGAAGGCGGCGATGCTATGAGTCAATGGTGATAGTTTGAGGATGTCTGGATGCAAGTTACTCGAGGATGACAAGGGCCGAGGACGAAAAGCAGACGATGATGAGGTTGGAGCTCCCTTGGATTGGGCAGCTTGGCAATCGGGTGCTCCAGGACCTGAAGGCCGCCGTGACACGCGGGACAGGCGGCAATTGGAGCGGCGCCCCGCCAAACCCCCGCCCCCCGCGCGTCACCGTGCAGCGACCGTTACGGTAGCGAATGCAAGAGTTGGAGTTTAATCGTACAGCACTCGTATCGAGTGGGTAGTAGACACAGGTATCGATGTGCAGCAGGAAACCCTCGGGCCAGCTCCGTAGAGTTCAACCTCGATCACATACGCACGATCCTTACACTGCAGCTGCATGATGCACAGTAATGAAGCCACACGAGAAACTGACAACGATGTCGCACAGCCTTTCGAAGCTACTACCAAATGTATACTCACTACGAGCCCAAGTTGTGATATGAGATCCGTCTCCGTCTCTCAGCCAAAGATATTCAGATAAACAATACGATCATTTCGTAAAAAGATGCCTAGTGTCATTGAACAGCAGCGGGTCGAGACAAATCCTAGGAACCTCGATGCCGCGACACAGGCGGCTTGTATGTCTCAACGCTGGAGCGGCAGAGCTGGTAGCCAAGATATGGTCCCGTACCCTGAAATGTCTGCAGTTGTATACTCATGACAAAACTGAAGGCAGGTAGTGTTTTCTGAAAGTAGAGAATCCGCATCGTTCGTTCAGATCGATCACCTAGCCACCTGCAATAAGCATGTGACAAGCTCTGACAACAGCGTGATAGTAGCCATGGTAACCTATACCCAGATTTTCACTGAGCCAACCAGAAGCTCAATGACAAGTAAAAGAGTTAGTGAAATACCAGGCAGAATGATCAATTAAAAACCTGAGTGAAATGTCAACTAAGGCATGGCGAGCCAGGGAATCCGTGAGTCTGAATCTAGGCGTTTCGTGACTTCAGCTCAACAGTCACACGCAGGGAGATGGCCACAAGTCCTTGCTCTAAAACCAGAGGATAATGCTTTGAGATTGCGATAATGTCTTTCTGTAAGTTCCCCGTTTCTCAGTAGAGTCTCGAGATCAAGGCACAGGTGCATGGAAAGAGCGACATTAGGCCATGGGTTCGATAGTGACATCGCGAATCGAGCTATGCTACAGCGATGTGTGCTGACAGCATCGCATCACAAAGTCACCGTGAGGAGTCCAAGAACTTAGAGCTCGGTAGTCCTGCCCCGCCGACATCGTTCCCCGTTTCTAAAGCTCAGTACCTGAAGAATTGACATCAACATCTTTCAACCTCAGCGTCTATTGGAGGATCATCAGACCAATGAGGAAATACTTGTGGCGTTTGTCGCCGTCCTTGTAAGCACGAGACGCAGGGTGTTCTTCGAATCGTCCTGCTCAGCCCTCATTCCTCGATGCGGCAATGGGTCATTATTTTCTTTGGTATAGCATTACGATGGTGACACTGAGGCTAAAGTTGCGATGTCTCTGCTGTTGAGCTATGCTTGCTCCAGGCAGGCTGCCAGAGCAAGACGCATCACTCGCAGTTCTTTGACAAGGGGAACAAGACTTCTTGCCCAGGAGAGACCATTGAGATGATTGGAAGAGTCGCTAGCATTGGCGGCAGCATCGGTGCGATCTGAACGATATGATGCAGAGCGAACGATTTGTCAAGGGGCCGGGAGTGAATGCTTTGATTATACCCGACTGGCAATATTCATCTGTGGTTTGGCGTGGTCGTCCTGCCTGTGCAATCGAAACCATCGTGGTAAGGACTGGACCAATGAAATGTTAAATTTTCTTTTGTTTCAGTACAAATCTTTTGACTTCCTTTTGATCATGCAGCCCTGCGAGAGTGACGATAGTATGAATGGTCTGAGCTTCAGAGTCGTGGTTGGTCATTTTGCCCGCTGGGTCGTGCTCGGTGCCTTGCACGCACATGTGATACCAATGGTGCCTGGAAACTATGGGTGAAGGCAGTAAACAGGAATGTTGGCATCGCGAAGCCAAAATATGCTGACGCTGGTGTCTTCCTATATCCAGCTGGAAGAAAATGAGAACATCCAGAAACAGAGATTCAGGAGGCGTGCATGGGTTACGGAAACTCGGCCTGATGTTGAAGAGAAGATGATTCAGCTTTTACGTCTCGCAGGTACCTTCGTAGGCTCGCCCACAACAATGGAGGGATCCTCATTGGCCGATGCTACCACGTGAGGATTGCTACTCTGATCAGGTTTCTGGACGCCACAGGGGGTACTGCATCACCTCGAAGGCCTTATCTCCAACTTCACCCAGCTCACTAATATCAGACGCATCCCTCACCTGATTCTCCATTCGAATCTAGGTAGGCTTTATTAACAGTGCTCTGTTTCGTATTAGGCATCTCCCACTCATGACCTCCGCTGACTCGTCTGGTGACAGCCTCCCACCAATAAAGCACCCCACAGGTGCCCCAACACCCCTGTAGCCCAAGCCCTCGTTGGTGGGGGGCTGACCTCACAGCACAGCCAAGTGTCTCTCAATGGGAGTCACCCGACAAGGCAGCTCCAGGCGCTGCTGTTATTGCTGCTGATAACGAAAGTACCCTCGCCGCGGTTCTCTTATCGCTGCCACCCTCGTCTTTCGCTTCGCTCATTGTCCGAGTCAAGCTCCATCTTTCGCTAAACCTTCCTTTTCCCCTCCTCCGTGTGCTCAATTGACTTCGACTCAACACTCGTTACCCGACTGCCACTGGTTTGGTCGACTTCATCCTTAATTCGAAGTTTGCCAGTCCTGATTCTCGAGGCGATATGCACCAGCATCGTTCCACAGCCTGCACACCATCGTCATGACCTCTCCAGGGCCCAACAACGCGGCCAACCCCAATAACTTCTCCTCCTCGCCTGCTTCAGGTCGCTACCGCTCCGATTCGATTGCCGGCTCTGTTCCTCGTGCAGAGGCTACTGCCCGTCTCGCATCGCCTATTCCTCAGTCTGCTCTCGGCACAACGCCTCCACGCAGCGGCTCACCGCGGCTGAGCGAAGCTTACCATGACGATGTAGCACCACTTGCTGGCCCTGGTCCGAGTGGTAGCCCCAGTCACCAGGGCCCCGGTGTTTCTGCAATTGCTGCTGCACTGTCCGAGTCACTTGGTCTCAGCTCTTCGCCAGCTCGTCATGGTACGCCGCCTGTTCGTCAAGGAACACCACCCTTGCGTTCATTGTCGCCCGGCATGGGCGGTCGCGGCTCTGTGACTCCCACCAACTACGGCTCCTTCAATTCGAGATCGCACATTGGTCAAGGGAGCCAGACTGGCCCCTACGAGGATCCGGAAGTTGTGAAGAGGCATTTGGTTCTGCCCACTGATGCCGACGCTCCTGCCTCCGAAGAATCTTCCCTCTTGAGCGGCACAAAAGGCAAGCAGCCTGCAGAATCTGGTGCAGGTGTCAATGAAGAGGACTTCTCGAGTTTGAGACTACAGGGAGGAGATGTAACTCGGGGCATCTACAAGTGGGCGGAGCAGGCCGATGCCAGGGCTAAAATGCAGCGCAGCAAAAGCTTCCACGAGTCGAGACCTGAACCTGAGGCCGAGGTCCTCGATATCAACTCGATCAAGGTTCCTGGCGGCTTCAGACGCAATCACCTTCGACGCAAGGCTGGAAGCCCGCACGGCGACTCGCACCGAGGACGTCCCGAAACGATCGAGGCAGGCAGACCCGAGCCACCATTGTTCACCTCGAGCTTCTTGGAATTTCTCTCGATCTATGGTCATTTCGCAGGTGAAGAGCTGGAAGAAGATGACGAGGCCCTCGGACCGAACGAATATTTCTCCTCCGGCGAGGATACGGACGACTACGATAGCGATGAAGACCGCGAACCGATGGAAGACAGCGCTCTCCTCACGCCTTCAAGACGCCGACGTAGGAGGAAGGTCCGCGGTGGCAGTGGTCAGAACAGCCCCACGAACGCTGTTCTTTTGCTTCTCAAGTCGTTCGTTGGCACGGGTGTGCTTTTCCTCCCTCGTGCATACCTCAACGGTGGCATGCTGTTCAGCAATCTGGTCCTCATCGGAGTGGCTATGCTCAGCTACTACTGCTTCGTCCTTCTGGTCAGCACGCGTCTCAAGGTCGAAGGTTCATTCGGTGACATGGGCGGCATTCTTTACGGCAGGTGGCTCAGAAACCTGATTCTGTCCTCCATTGTCATCAGTCAAATTGGTTTCGTTGCGGCCTACACTGTGTTCACGGCGAAGAATTTGCAAGCCTTCATTTTGGCAGTGTCAGACTGCAAGACACTCATCACCGTGCCGCTCTTGATTTTGATACAGATGGTCATCTTCCTGCCCTTCTCACTGCTGAGAGATATTGGCAAGCTCGGTTTCACAGCCTTGATTGCGGATGCATTCATTCTGATCGGACTCGCATATCTATTCTACTATGATGTGCTCACACTTAGCAAGAATGGCATTGCGGACATCATCATGTTCAATGAGAACAACTGGACTCTCTTCATCGGCACGGCTATCTTCACTTTCGAAGGCATTGGGCTCATCATTCCCATTCAGGAGTCGATGAGACATCCAGAGAAGTTTCCAGGCGTTCTCCTCCTTGTCATGGTCATCATCACCGTGCTTTTCACCGTCATGGGCGCCATTTCCTATGCTGCCTATGGATCCTCCACCGAGACTGTCGTGCTGCTCAACCTGCCCCAGGACAACAAGATGGTCAACGGCGTGCAGTTCCTGTACTCATGTGCGATTCTGCTCTCCACGCCATTGCAGATCTTCCCCGCGATCCGTATCGCGGAAACAGAGCTCTTCACCAGGAGCGGCAAGTACAACCCCTACATCAAGTGGCAAAAGAACTTCTTCCGATTCTGCGTGGTTGGGCTCTGCTCGGCCATTGCCTGGGGTGGTGCGGACCACCTCGACAAATTTGTGGCACTTGTTGGTAATTTTGCTTGTATCCCCCTTGTCTACATCTATCCGGTACGTCTCTATCAATTAGGAACAACGTAACCTCCTTGCTGACGCGTTAACTAGCCCCTGCTTCACTACCGTGGCGTTGCCCGCAATGCGTTCTGGAAGTACTCCGACATTGCACTATGCATGTTCGGCTTCGTTGCCATGGCCTATACTACTAGCTTGACCGTCATCAACTGGGCGGATGAGGGGCCGAAGCTGCCTGGCTACTGCGACAAGGCTGGACATTAAAGTCACAGTCTCGCTGTAGACCTGCCAGCAAACCTACGAGTCAGCGCTGCTGGCCAGATCAGTATCGCTAAACTCTAACAAACCTACCATCGGACGCGTTCACCTCGACGCAATCCTTTTCTTATCATTCTTCTGGATCGCGGAATGCGAATTTGAGAAGATCTCTCGTTGCATACTGCTTCATATCATTTTCTGGGTGTCAATGGAGTACATAGAAGGGATTCATCTCCCCGAGCGCCTTGGACAGCAATTAGTTTTCAATATCATTTCATAGCGTGTGCGACATGAGTCCCTCGGTAATGAAGTATTGCAAATGTGGTAGGAAGTGAGGACAGGATCTTTGCGAATTGTATATGATTCTATGGTCTTTCTATAGTCTCCTCTATGGTCTCCTCAAGCCTTTGCCGAGCAATTCGCCACCAAGCTCTGCAATGAGCTTCTCGTCTGGAAATACATCCTTCTTGCTCGTCACCGTGCTCTGCGCGTCAAGAGCCCGTAACAAATCTGCTAACTCACCATCCATCGAGGTCCCGTAAACCAGGTTTCCCAGTGCCAACAACATCCCGTGCAAAGCCTCCGCAGACTTATCCTCCTGGCCAATAGCTTCCACTACGGCTGCTGCAAGCTCGACTTGGTCCTCTTCCGGCAATGCTGATCCGGTTGTCGAGGAATTTGTGTTTCGAGACTTCCTTGCGGCAACGCTGACATTGAAGAGAAGTGATGACGCCGCTACGCGGACGTTGTTGTGCGCCTCATCGAGGAAACTGGAGGAAATGAGCATGGTGACACCTCTCCGAAGATCAGGACTTCGGAAGAGCTGTTCAGCGAAGAGAGGGGTGGTGAAGAGGTTGCAAGCCATCTGAATGGTGACAAGGCGAAGTGCGTAGGGGCAGCTACTGCTGTCATTGACGAAGCCGAGAGCTGCGCGGATGGCTTGGTGGTTCTGCTCTTCGACGAAGTAAGCGCTGACGCGGGGATCAACGAGGGCGCAGCGGAAGAGGTCGACTAAGGGGAACAGCTTGTCTTGTGGAAGGGACCTCAAAGATTGCTGGACCAGGTTTGAGAATTGTGACATGCTGGGTAGGACTGCATCCGGGAGGCCGTTGCTGACTCGGGCTTCAAGGTACCTCTTCAAGCTCTTGACTTCCGTCTTGCCTGCGACATCGGCACCCATCTTAGCCATGAGCTTATCCATCGGCGGCACCTTAGAGTAGATGACAGGCTTGCTATGGGGGTCTGAGAAGGTCGGCAGACGGAGCCCTTCGTGAGGATGAGGTGGGAAAGCCATGTGTACCAAAAGCTGGAGCTTGCTACGCAGAGAAGCAGGGTTGCCACCACTCCATCTTTCATCCTCCTTGCCCTTGACGAAGGTGACGAAAGTTGGCGTGGCTTGAATGGAGTATCTTTGTGCTATCGCCATCATCTGCGGCTGTGAGATGTCGATCTTGATCAGCGTAGCTTTCTCTCCAAGCTCTTCGGCCAATTGATCGAAGATGGGATAGAATGGTCGACATGGTCCGCAGGTTGCTGAGGTGAAGAACACAGCAGCGCAAGAGCTTTCTGCACGTTGGAGAAGACCTTGAGCTTCGGCGCTATCCTTTGGCAGCTTGACGCTGCTCATTGCTTGTTTTGCTTGGGTGACTGGCGGCGCTGGGCGGGATGAATTCTGAAGGCCTAGGATAGACCCATTCTGACGGCTGGCATTGATGCCTTGTGTGAGTTGGGGCACGAGCATGCGGCCCATGGGAGAGTCCATGACAGCTTGAGGCATATCGCGGATGTGCGCTGGGATGCCTTTCCCAAGGAGGAAATTTGAGAAGGAGTCGGTGAAGTTGTTGCAATTATGGCGGAAGAGGTCATATGCCTAGCAGTAGTCAGTCTATGGTCTGAAGACGGAGAGCTTGTGTAGACCCCAATTACCTCTACTGTAAATATTGATCTGACGGACTCGATGTACTCCTCGACGACGTCCATTGGCAGGCTGGTAGTCCCGAGATAAACCGTCTCCATTGGTTGTCCCAAGTGTGACGAGCCAGGGACAATGGACACGATCCCACCATCGTAGACGTACTCGCGACCTTGGAGCTGGATAGATGTGTGATAGATGGCATCGAGTTGGAAACCAAGAATGCCCATGGACATTTGCTTAGCTAGACCCCTCGAGAGGTCGTAAACGAGCAGATGGACATCCATCTGTGGCGGTCTTCCTCGTCTCCAAAATGTGGTTCAAAGAGTTTCCAGTAAGATTTGGCTGACAGGCTCTGCTATTTTGGCGATTCTTGGTTGGTCTTGTACTGACAGCTACTACGGCGACGTTGCGTTTATGAGGCGGAGTTTGATGTAGTCATGAGGCTTGTTTGCGGAAGAGCGGCGATGCCCGCGTCACGGAGGCAATTGCAAGGCACACAGTTGCCGCGAGGCCAGCCGAACGCTTCGGATTTTGGCTCGATCCTATTTCCGACGAGTTGAATGAAGATGAAGTATCGAGGAAGACCCTTTTTGTTCAGACTATACATCTGCCAATCCCGAAACTGCTCAAATTAATGGCGTTCACCTTTCTAGCTGCAATACTATCATTAACAACTGGAGGTCAAGACTACCTGTATCCAGGCGCTAGCGCAGTATGCCCAGGGTTTCAGGGCATTATGCCAAAATGATCTTGTCGTCAAAGAAACAATGATCATCATGCAACGATGAAAGAGACAAATATTAGCAACAGTACCTTCGACCAGAACTTTGGGTAGAACTACATGACAGTACTGGTTATTGAAGACAGAGTCACCCCTAACACGCTCCATCGCGGCCCCTATAACGTAAATCAGGGGACGCCACCCGGACGCGATGCCCCTCCACCCAAGGCGTGGCATAACCCAATTATTTCGCTTGCAGCATCCGGCGTCCCCTATTCTGTCACGAATCCTGCATTTGATTTCCATCATTGCATTCCTCTCCCCTCCATCCTCGAGTCGCCTAACTGTCATTCCTACCCTCGTCGATCATTTCGCAATCCTTTCGCTGCTTCGTCCATTCGCTTCACGCCCTGCCTAGATCTCAAGACCCGTTGCGCGATACCTTGATGCTTATCGCCAACGTTTGAGTTTCGTCCTTCGCCTCCTCCACGACCTGAACTCATGCGGAGGCAATCCGTATCGCTGCCGACCAAGCAAGTTGCGCGCGACCCCCACGAGAAGCCCGACCGTTACAATATCGACGATAAAAGCCCTTTCGGAAAGATGAAGGAAGCATTCATGTCTCAATCTCAGCGGACACGCTGGCTCAAGACCGCTGCCATCGTCTTCAGCGTCGTCTTCTTTGTCTACTGGTTCTCCCCAAGCGGCGTCGAGATTTACAATGAGGTCTCTCACAAGGGCGGCGAGTCTTCTGCCCATGCCAACAACAACGGCCAGTCCCCTGCGGATGACTCCTACGGCACCGACAAGTGCACCAAGTCATTCTCCAAGGACAAGCCAATCGTCCAATACGTCCTGATGATTGACGCTGGCAGCACGGGATCTCGTGTTCACGTCTACAAGTTCAACAACTGCGGTCCCACACCTGAGCTCGAGGGAGAAGACTTCATGATGAACAAGAAGGAAATTGGAGGACTCAGCTCTTTTGACACTGACACTCAAGGCGCTGCCGCCAGTCTCGATCCTCTGCTTAAGTTTGCTCGCGAAAAGGTTCCGGCGAAGTTGCAAGGATGCAGTCCCATCGCTGTCAAGGCTACCGCCGGTCTGCGCCTGCTCGGTGATGATAAGTCTAATGCGATCCTCGACGCTGTACGTAAGCACCTGGAGGACGACTCACCCTTCCCCGTTGTCTCCAAGGAAAACAACGGTGTGGTTGTTATGGAAGGCTCTGAGGAGGGTGTGTACGCCTGGATTACTCTCAACTACCTCCTCGGCAAGATTGGTGGTCTCGACAAGAGCGAGACAGCTGCTGTCTTTGACCTTGGCGGTGGTTCAACTCAAATTGTATTCGAGCCTACCTTTAAGGAGGCTGCCAATGGTGGCATGCCAGCCAAGCTCGAGGAGGGTGACCACAAGTATGAGCTCGACTTTGGTGGTCGCAAGTTCGATCTGTATCAGCACTCTCACTTGGGCTTTGGTCTTATGTCTGCTCGCAAGAGCATTCACGCCGCCCTCATCAGTGATCTTACCGAGGCGAAGAAGGCAGAGCAAGACAAGTCTTGGCTGTCAGAGCCCATAACCCACCCTTGTTTCCCTCCTAACATGTCAAAAACCATTGAGGTCGAAATCTCCAAGGACAACATGAAGGAGGTCAAGTTTGTTGGTCCCTCGGAGGCATCCCCTGCGCAGTGCCGTGGTCTCGCCGAGAAGATCCTGGACAAGGGCGCCGCTTGCACCCTGGCGCCTTGCTCATTCGGCGGCGTGCACCAGCCTTCACTCGCCAAGACCTTCTCCCGTGAAGATATCTACATCTTCTCTTACTTCTTCGAGCGCACCAAGGAGCTTGGCATGCCCGACTCTTTCTCCCTTCGCGAGATGCAGGACCTGACGCAGACTGTCTGTATGGGCAAGGAGTCGTGGGATGTCTTCGCCGCTGTCCCCAAGGCTTTGGAAGAGCTTGCGGATCGCCCTGAGTGGTGCTTGGACCTGAGCTTCATGATGGCATTGCTACACACTGGCTACGAGATGCCTGTTGACCGTGAGGTCAAGGTTGTCAAGAAGATCAACGACAATGAGGTTGGCTGGTGCCTCGGCGCAAGGTAAGATGACTCCCGTTCGACTCAACGCGACGTAACGATGCTAACTAATTTGTTAGTCTGCCCCTGCTCGCTTCTGACTCTGGCTGGAGCTGCAAGATCAATCAGGTTGCATAGGTTGTCCGAATTGACACTGCAAGTGGTACTTGATGCGCCTCATGAGGCATACGAAGGGCCTTGCAACTTTAACACCAAAGAATCCCATAGACCGGCGTTGTCTTCCATTTCCAATTTTGAGTTTATTCATGGTCAACCGGCTGGGAAACGGACGACTGGGCGATGTGTACAAATCATGACCCTGACCGGGAAGACTCACGAGAGTCAATAACAATGAAGGCTCTCGAATCGAATGAAGTTTAGAGGCGAAACGTGCTTGTAATATTGTGGTGGCATCTTGCCTGGGGTATCATGACAGAATTAATATACCAAAACCGCCAGCGTCGCTAGATCGGCGCTGTTACCATTTCCAGAACATCCTCGATGACTTCTTCTGGGCCTACGCCTTCCAAGAGTCCCCGAACAGCCTCTAGGGTGCTTCCCCAGTGTATGCTTCTCTCTTTCTCCGGTGTCGTGATTCGTATACGATGCAAGTAGACCTTCCTCACTGCCAGACCGACGAGTGCCGGTGTTACAAAGTCGGACCGGTGAAGCGGTGCAAGGCCGCGCATGAGCTGTCCAAAGTGTTTTGTTGCAGCAGGTGTGATGCCGTCAGCAACCGCGCGATGCATGCGGAGAAAAGAGACGATGCTCATTTGGTAGCGAACAACCTCGATGTCGACTTGCACATCTTGGCTGAGCTTTGCGAGATGGCTTATATCCTAAGAGCCAGTAAGAGCAGGGGAACTATAAAGTAGCGCCCAGATCATTGACTTACACTTTCAGTGATGAGCGCTTCCTGGCTGAGGCCGCTCGCGAAATTCGCCTTCTTGAGAACGCTACTGGTAGATGCCGTGTCCGCTTCGTCGTCTCCGTTTTCTTCCTCCTCCTCTAGGTTCACATAGCCATCTTCAGGGTCATGCCAGTGGGCGATGAAGAAGAAATCGTTCAAATGTTTCGTGACACGCGCCGCACCTCCGCTTGTGGCTTCTAGCACAGGTACGAAGATAAATTGCTTCGGAGCAGTTTGGACTGACGTTCTCGTGAAGATTCGTCGGGCGCGCAGGAGCTCCAATGCCTGGATCTGCACAGCTTGCGGTGCGCGGTCTAAATTTCGTGCCAAGACGCAATTCGCAATCTGCGACGTTGGTGCTGATATGCTCGTCAGCGGCGAGATACCACCAGGTCTGCCATGGGCCGGATTCGCAACGAAGTATGACTCCGAGGCGCTTGTCGCATTCGTTCGTGTCTGGTATGGCGAGATGGACCGTGGAGTCGTCGCATTGTGATGTTTCGGCAAAAGAAGGGCTGCAGCGAAGTCCTCGAGAGTCGTGCCCGGGTGACAGTCCACGACAACGCATTGCAGTCCGAATGTTTTCGTGGCGACGAGCTGGAGCTCGGATATCAGGTCGTTCGCAGCATAGGGGGCGGTGCTGATCAGGCAGTGCTCGCGACTAATGAGGCAGAGCAGCCAGGCAATCTCAAGGTCGCTCAAGTCTTGTATCTTGTCGAAGACAGTCTCATCTGCCATGATCGAGCCCCAGAGACCTGCTCAAGGTCCATTTGCGGCATCACACGATGGGAGCTGTCGTTGGTCGGTCGAGAAGCAATGGATTTCGGAAGACGACTCAGTGTCACGTCGGTCCAATCCGTCGTCATGGGTTCGGCGCCAATTCGGGGTTGCTAGGCGCTGGGGTAGTGCATCACGTGGGCCTTCATAACTCACCCAGAAGCGGGAAGCCGCATGATTTATGCAGCATTGTGCAGGCACCGCTCCCCACTGAAGCGAGCTTAGCGCAGAGACGCCGTGACGCCGCCGCCTGATACGGAGCTTCATCGCAATCGGTGACCCGCTGCTTCTCGTTCTCTTGCTTCCTCATCCTCTTCATTATCGCCCTTCTTCGTCCAGCACTACGTTTTGCGCCATCTACAAAACTGCGTCAGTTCGGCACTTTCTTGTAGACTCCCAGCGACCACTTCTGCGGTGCGACATAGCGTCCTGCAAGCGTCAACCCCAACGTCATTGACAAGTTCGATCGATCACAACCACCCTCACAACCGCCCATCATGTCTTCGAGGAAGAAGGTCCTTCTCAAGGTTCGCACACATTCTCAGGCCGTACCTTAAGATCATCACTGACAGTCTTTACCTACAGGTGATCATTTTGGGAGACAGCGGTGTCGGCAAGACCAGTTTGATGAACCAATATGTACGCACGACTTCTCACGGTCACGAGGTCCGAACCCATCTAACACGATTTGCGTTCGATAGGTCAACAAGAAGTTCAGCGCAAGCTACAAGGCGACTATCGGAGCCGACTTCCTCACCAGGGAGGTGCTCGTCGACGATAGACAAGTCACGATGCAGGTACGGAACAGATTACTTGCTCGACATCGATGCGAGGACAAGCATGCTGACAAGGGCTGTGTCTCCAGCTCTGGGATACCGCGGGACAAGAGCGCTTCCAGTCACTCGGTGTAGCCTTCTACCGCGGAGCCGACTGTTGTGTGCTCGTATACGATGTGAACAATGCGAAGAGTTTCGAGGCGCTGGACAGCTGGAGAGATGAGTTCCTGATCCAGGCTTCGCCTAGGGACCCCACAAACTTCCCCTTCGTATGTGGCTCTAGACCCCCTTTCGCCGAGGAGCAACGGATTCTAATGCAAGACATAGGTGGTTCTGGGTAACAAGATCGATGTCGAGGACAGCAAGCGCGTTGTAAGTAGTGACAAGGCGCCCTACGAATGGCACAGCGACTGACTTTCTCGGCCGCGTAGATCTCGAACAAGAGGGCTATGACCTTCTGTCAGTCCAAGGGCGACATTCCATACTTTGAGACCAGTGCAAAGGAGGCCATCAACATTGATCAGGCCTTCGAAGGTAGGACTTGTCTCAGCAAGATCTCGAAATATGTGACCAGCTTGGCTAATTAATCCTCTCAGTCATTGCACGCAACGCCCTCGCGCAGGAGGAGTCGGAGGAATTCAGCGGCGACTTCGATGACCCGATCAACATCCGCATCGAGAACGACCGCGACGGCTGTGCCTGCTAGACCTGCAGCGAGACAATCGACGAGAGTGATGTTGGGGTGGGCGAGGGATGCGGATACAGTAGTTGTTTCTTTGCTGGGGACAATGTTTGGAAGCATTCGCTCTCATCTGGGTGCTGTTGGCGCACTGTTTCTGTCCGTTAAGATTCCATCGTTGTAAGGGAAGTGAGTTCTTTTGCTGTCTGCTTGCAGTTCGTACATACGGCGCTGTATTAGTCTTTCGGTATGTCTTGTGCTAAACATAGATCAATCTATGCATAATGTCGCATGTGGCAACTTTCCCTATGTGAGTAGAAGAAGCATTGCGATATGTCGTCAGTTGCGAGAGAAACTCTGCTGGTTGTCGCGATGAGGGTGTATCCAGGGTTCTGCTCTCTAAGGGGAGCGCCAAACCGAGGCACGATTTCAACGGGCACATCCGTATCTGGCCAATAACAAAAGAGGAGAAAGACCACGGTCGTATCAGATAGTCCCAAGGTGCGTGAAATGCAACAGACCAGCGATTATTCATTAGACTGCTTTCCCCAGACAAGCCCGCCTCCACCTTGTGTGTGCTGCCGACAGAGGCTCGGCCCCGCCTCCCTTGTACCGCGCTATCCCCAGCTCCTCCAGCCGCTGTAAAAGAACCTCGGCTTGCGGGTTCGTCTATGACCCCAGCTTGCATTCGTCAGACCATACATACCGGGGCAGCGAAGTTCTGTCTTTCTACATCACCTTCTCATTATCATCCTCATCAATCGGATCAGTACAGCTTGAATAGCCCTACCAGTTGTT
This sequence comes from Sarocladiaceae sp. CBMAI 1973, assembly GCA_021347865.1. Classification (NCBI taxonomy): domain Eukaryota; kingdom Fungi; phylum Ascomycota; class Sordariomycetes; order Hypocreales; family Sarocladiaceae; species Sarocladiaceae sp. CBMAI 1973. The sequence goes on along the minus strand of WNLN01000065.1, from coordinate 41,131 downwards.
GGATTCATCATACGCCGAATTTACCATTGCCCCAAGATGGCGGACAGGATCCCGGTTATTGTATGTGTCAAGAGACTCCATGAAGCATACCGAAGACATGGCTAATATGTAACCAGGCCTCCAATCGCGTGAGCGATGAGGCTAAGAAGGCCATCGATGTCGTCGCCAAGTTTGTCTTGGAAGAGTGTATCCCGTTAGTCCAACGCACCCATTCATTGGTGAAGGTGGCTTGCTGACAGATGACTAGTATGGATCCTGTGATTGATGCACAGATTGGCGAGGGTGATGAACGATGGAAGGCCCATCCCCAGGGAATTGAGGAGCTCAAGGCTAAGGCTCAAAAGCTTGGTCTTTGGAACATGTTCCTTCCTAAGGGTCACTACAAGGAATCACCGGGCTGGTCTAACCTTGAGTACGGTCTCATGGCAGAATGGCTCGGCCGCTCCCGCTATGCATCCGAGGCATGCAACTGCTCTGCCCCAGATACTGGCAACATGGAAGTCTTTGCGAAGTACGGCAACGATGCTCAAAAGGCGCAGTACTTGAAGCCGCTCATGGAGGGCAAGATTCGATCAGCCTTCCTCATGACGGAGCCACAGGTTGCCTCATCGGATGCCACAAACATCGAGATGAGCATTCGTCGCGAGGGCAACGAGTACGTCCTGAACGGCCAGAAGTGGTGGTCCAGCGGTGCTGGTGACCCGAGGTGTAGCATCTACATCGTCATGGCGAAGAGTGATCCTAACAACAAGGATGTTTACAAGCAACAATCTGTCGTGCTTGTCCCGGCAGATACCCCTGGCATCACCATCCACCGTATGCTGAAGGTCTACGGCTACGATGATGCGCCGCATGGGCACGGACATCTATCCTTCGACAATGTTCGTGTGCCTGTGTCGAACATGGTTCTTGGCGAAGGCCGTGGTTTTGAGATCATCCAGGGTCGTCTCGGACCCGGCAGGATTCACCACGCTATGCGTAGCATTGGTGCAGTGAGTCACAGCAAATCGCGCTCTTGTACGTAGGATCTTGACTAATCGTGACCAGGCCGAACAAGCTCTCGATTGGATGCTCATGCGCGTCAATGACGAGAGCAAGAAGCCTTTCGGCAAGCTTCTCCGCGAGCACGGTGTTATTCTCGAATGGATTGCCAAGTCCCGCCTCGAAATCGACGCGGCTCGTCTGATCGTGCTCAACGCCGCCATCAAGATGGACGACCTTGGTCCCAAGAAGGCGCTCAAGGAGATCGCCGAAGCCAAGATTTTGATCCCCCAGACAGCTCTGACCGTCATAGACCGCGCTGTGCAAGCATTTGGCGGTGCCGGCGTGTGCCAAGATACACCTCTTGCGGCCATGTGGGCTGGCATCCGTACTCTAAGGCTCGCTGATGGCCCCGATGAGGTTCATCTTCAGCAGATGGGCAAGAACGAGAACAAGCGTGGAAAGGCTGTCACCGATCTGATCAAGTGGCAGCAAGAGAAGACTGCCGGCCTGCTGAAGCAGCACGGACTGAACACCGCAGAGCCTGGGACAAAGATTTCGAGATCCAAGCTCTAGATAGTGTGTATGTAAGATGCATTTGTTCGAACAACTCCATGTGATTTCGCTCGTGCTGCTTTCAGGTTTGTCGGCCAGTACCAGTAAGATATGTATCGGTCTCGGTCTCCGAAATGCAACTTATGAAGCGCCTTCACACGTGCTCATGCCCAGGAATCATGCAGGGGATTCTTGTCTTGAAGTGGCATAGGTCTTACATCATTCGTTCGTCTCGCAAAAAGACAACGAATCGGGAGGCTCGTCCGCGCATCGATCCATGGCTTTATGTCAGCATGATTGGCATCAGAATAATCCGAGCCCATCCTTTCAACTTCACACACGTTGTCTACTCTTCAAGGTAGCCCGCATCCTCGATTCGCTCGACATGGCCGACATCAACAATAAATACGTACTCGAAGGGTCGCATGGTGAGGTTACGCGACTACAGAAGCAACACCTCTGGTTTCAAGACAGCCTCAATGGCCAAATCGTTTTTGCACCTCTAGAGCTTCAGCAAGCTGGGCTACGAGTACTCGACATTGGCTGTGCAGACGGTGAGACTAATGTTGGCCATCGGCAACGGAGAAACAGCCGTCTAACAATCCGCAGGGACTTTGCTCCGGGATCTGCAACAGACAGTATCGCATGATGCCGAACTTGTTGGTCTCGATGTTTCGGAATCTTTCCTTCCCAAGTCCGCGCAAGGCAATATCCGCTACGTTGTCGGGGATCTGAATGAACCATTCTCCAAGGAGCTCACTGGCTATTCCGATCTCACCCATCTGCGCTATACTCTGGTCGGCGCAAGCAAATTGTCGGTCGAAAAGGCTATTGCACATCTAACATGTTCGATCCCTGCCCTATTACCATGACATGGTGAACATAAGACTGATGAAAGTGCCGCCCAGCCACACTCAAGCCTGGCGGTTGGCTACAAGTTCAGGAGCCAGACCTCAGTCTGAGGACTTGGGAGCATCAGAGCTCTGCGCTCGCCGACTTTGTGACAGTTCTTGGGGCTGTGCTAGACAAAGTCGGCATTGGCCGTGGTTTCTCAGTCAACCTCGACGATGCTTTTCGAAAAGCCGGCCTGGAGAATGTCAGCGTCAAAGAAGTCAGATACCCCATCGGCGCGAACGTCGCGAACCTAGAGGCTGCGAGAAGCTCGATTGAGACGTTCCTGTCAACAGTTGAGACAGCTGTTGGTTCGGTCAAAGGTCAGTCAAAGATGTTGACAGGCGCCCAACCTGGACCGATATTCAAGCTAACAATTTTCAGCTCTGGGCGTTGACATCTCTCCAGGAGTGATGGAGAACCTGGCCCAACGTTTCGAAACTGAGATGTCTGAGGTTGGTGGCGATTATCGTGGGGTTATAGTGATCGGTCAAAAGAAGGTTGCATCGTAAGGCAAGGCGAGTGTAGTGGTATAGCAACTGATCAATGGTGATCGACCAAATGAAGCAACAACACACTGTCATATCTGTTGAACAAGTTAGCCTGCCAGGCTAAACTTTTGAACTCCAAATTTCCTTGCCTGATATTGCCATTCATTTCCAATTCTTTGGCGCTGTTGGCATAGTATGCTTTGAGGCGCACCTCCAGGGTGAGCTCAGTCACCAAAGGGAGAAGTGCCGATACAAGGTACCTACCTACGCATTGACCGAATTTGGGGTGACTCATTCACGGTAAATGTGCTTGTTATCATCTAGCAGGGAATCAAGGGCAAGTCAAAAGATCATGCATGTTTCGCTTGTTGCGCAACGACGGGCATAGGAGAGTTGGCGCTGCCGAAACTGGCACCGTGAGCCAATCGTTCCCCAAGCTACCGGAGCTCCTGAGGATGCTGTTCGACGCGAAATGGAGCCTCGTTCGAGACTACCGGGTCGGTGGGAACTTGAAGTGACCTGAAGTGACAGCACTGAAGTATTCACGATGTCGGCTGATTTCCCGACAGACGCGGCCAAGATTTGACAAGAAGAAACATGACACTCCTTAAGGTACAAAGTCGAGAGCCACCAGTGATTGTTCACAACTCGTGCAGCAGTCATGTGCAAGGAAAGACAACGACTGAATCAGGCTGAAAGAATTCTCGTTCGGGCCATGGGGCCCAGACACTGGTTGCCAAAATAGCAGCAATCGCATGCCGGTTGCGCAGCCTTGGAAATCTTGGTAGATGATATTGGTTGGCGCTCGTGGTGTTGGTGGTGGTGTGGTGGTGGTCGCGCACGGCCGTTGCCCGGTCGACGCTGCCAGCGGATGGACCCCAGCGTCATTCCTGTCCATCGGAACGAAACATGCACCCCTGCTACCAAAGACTTAATTGCCTTAAAAGTCGAACACCTGCTACCAGATCACAAGCTCAAGAAATCAAGCTACCCTTGCATCTGTCGCTATACACAACTTTTCTCATACCGATCCTCCCAAACAAACGCAATTGCATTCACAATGGTTCTCGCTGCAAAGGATCCCAACGCTCCCATGGCCGAGCCTCAGGTTGCTGGCGTGAAGGATGTTAAGAGCATGGAGTATCACCGCCAGGTTTTCCAAAACAAGAAGGCCGAGGAGCCGTGAGTCTGACCCTGATTCCTGATCGCAATTTCGTGACTGACAGCCAGCGGCCTTTTAGTGCTGAGCAATACATCTCACCATCAGACAATATCATGAGCCCTTGCACGGCCAAGATCAACGCACTGCGGAATAAGCACGCCAGCAAGTACGTATCAATCTTCTCAGGCCTCCATCGTCACCTCGGTATACTAACATTCGACATCAACAGAGCCAAGCCGAAGTCACTCTTCGCACAAGCTAGCGCAAAGAAGCTCTCCAGCGGCGAAAACCCTCTGGGTGCTAGATCCATCCAGAAGTAATCGCCAGTGTTGCCATCTCTCTGGTCCTTGCTTCAGCTTCCTGCACCCGTTTTTATTCTTCATAAAGACGGGACGTCTTGTGTATACTCAGCCTTCTTCTCATGGGTGCCGCAACCCAAACAAATTGTTCACGGCGTTCTTGACCAGCGGCCTACTTCAGGCTTCGCTGCAACTCTGCATGTTCGCATGCTCTATGATATGTTATGACGGTATAAGGAGATCATCCCTCAGGAGACGGGAAGGCATCGGGGCGTTTCTTTTGTCATAGACTGTACCTTATCTTCGCTCTGAAAAGACACCCATCATCTCACAATGGCCATATGCTCGTGCTCCCACGTTCACCAGTCACACACCTAACCATGTGTCTCATTGTTCAAAGTGTTCAACTCGAACTTGATCATGTTCAAATCGTCCATTGTAGCTGCCTAGGCGCGCCATGCGCTGACAATGTACACAACATCTTCGTCCGCCACTTTATGACCCAACCCTACTCTTTGCGGGATATGTCTTGCGCTCGCTCCCCAAACCAACGCATATTTGAAAGTGTCCTTCAACGTCCGGTGAATTCGGTCGCAGACATCTTCGATCGTGCCGTTGCTTCGGACAATCAATGCCTCGCTAAAGTCGGGATCTGATCCCTTTCGCTTCGTGTATATCCTGACCAAGCGTAGCTCCTTCCAGCACCTGTCGATAACATCCTGAATGCCCAGATCGAGCTCACAGCTCATGACGACGGTCTGTGGCTCGCGCGCGAGGCTGTCGAGGAAGTTCAGCGAGACGCTATCGATCTTGTTGTAGACGTACAAGCACTTGATGTACTTGCGGTGGTCCTTCATAATGACGTCGATGAAATCATCAACTGTGGCGTTCTCGTCTCGTACGAGAACCTCGCAGTTGAGAATCTTGTAGTCACGGAGAATGTTGTAGATCATCTTCTCGTCGAGTCTTTTCGGTGGCGCTGAGAATGTGATCTTCATACCGCCTGCAGTCTTGACTTTCAGGTAGATATTTCTACGTGCTTGTCAGCAAAACATCCACGACACCTTCAGGTCGCTTCAGGTCGAAACTCACGGTGGTTCCCGGTTGAGTCGGATACCAACAGCCTCCAACTCAGCCTCCAAAAGCGCTCTTTGTTCAGCCTTCTTCGTAGCATCAAGCACCATCAGGATAAGATCACTCGTCTTTGCAGCCGAGATGACCTGACGACCTCGTCCCTTGCCTTCCGAGGCACCCTCGATAATACCTGGCAAATCGAGCAGCTGAATCTCCGCTCCGCCATACTCCAGGACACCCGGAATAGCTGTGAGGGTTGTGAAGGAGTATTGTGCGACCTCTGATTTCGTCTTCGTGACTTTTGACAGGAATGTCGACTTTCCTACTGATGGGAAGCCGACGAGGGCTATACGTGCGTCGCCGCTTTTGCTCACATCGAATCCTGAGCCACCACCACCCCCAGCGCCTGGACCTGGTTCGAGAAGTTGTGCTCTTAGACGTGCAAGCTTTCTGTGAAGTGTAAGCTACATGAGTTCGTGTTGCTGAATGCTGATCTCACCCTTTTAATAATCCCAAGTGGTACTCTTTATAACGACTCTTGTCAGCAGAGAATTCGTCAATGTCTCATAATCTCAACATACCTGTTGCCTTATTCTCTGCAGTGATGATCAGTCATGGTTCCTAGCAGCAACACTCGTTCAGGTTGAGGGACTTACTTTGCGTTCTTCTCATCTCATCCTCGATCCTGGTCCTGGTTCAGCAATAGTCATCTTGAGAGTTTCGAAGTACGCACTCCTTGATCTTTTCTGTGATATTGACCATGACGAATCCAGTTGTTTATAGACGGCGTACCGTCTTCAGCTGGATAAATGGACAAAAGTCGTTTTCTGTTCGCGATGCTTCTCTCGATTCAATGTCTTCAAGGCTTCTCTTGCTCCCCTCAACGTGGGGCTGTTTGGCTGGTCGCCAAACCAGGCGGCAGAATCGTTGGTGGGGGCGAACGGTGCTGCTGGTCCCTGCTCACCGCCTGCCGTTTGCGCTTCGATATGCATGTCGCCCCAGAAACTTTAGCCTCGCGAGCGCGCAAGGGACTGTGTACCTTGCTACAAGACCCTTCAACATCAGCAGCCACATCGTCAATATGGCAGACGAGGAGCAGAACCAGGCCGAAGCGCCTGCGGTAGATCTGACAGAGCAGGACATGGCCGTCGCGACAACGAGCACCGAAGTTGCCGCGCCGACCGGAAAGAAGATGGTCAAGAAGATCATTCGCAAGAAGAAGCGACCAGCTCGCCCTCAGATCGATCCAAGCGAAATCAGCTCCGAAGCGCCACCGCAGACAGGCACGACGTTCAATATCTGGTACAACAAGTGGTCAGGTGGTGATCGCGAAGACAAATACCTATCGAAAACCCATGCCAAAGGCCGTTGCAACATCGCCAAGGACAGCGGCTTCACGAAGGCAGACTCTGTACCTGGCAGCTACTTCTGCCTCTTCTTTGCGCGCGGTATCTGCCCGCATGGTCAGGATTGCAGCTACCTGCACAGATTACCGACCACATACGACATGTTTCAGCCTAACGTGGACTGCTTCGGACGCGACAAGTTCTCAGATTTCAGAGACGACATGGGCGGTGTAGGAAGCTTCATGAGACAGAACCGGACGATCTACGTGGGAAGGATACACGTCACAGATGATATCGAGGAGATTGTCGCAAGGCATTTTGCAGAATGGGGACAGATCGAGCGCAGTAAGTATACCTCCACTTGCCCTATGTTTCATCACTGACATGACCCTGTCAGTTCGCGTGCTCAACACAAGAGGTGTCGGTTTCATTACATATTCGAACGAGGCGAATGCACAATTTGCAAAGGAAGCGATGGCGCACCAGTCGTTAGACTCCGAGGAGGTCCTTAACGTCCGATGGGCTACCGCAGATCCCAACCCCATGGCGCAAGCGCGTGAAGCCCGACGAATCGAAGAGCAGGCTGCCGAAGCCATTCGAAGAGCTCTGCCTGCCGACTTCGTGGCTGAGATCGAGGGCAAGGATCCAGAAGCACGGAAGAGGAGGAAGATCGAAAGCAGCTACGGCTTAGAGGGATACGAGGCACCTGATGAGGTACACTTTGCGCGGGGCTCCAATGCCGTCAACCCTCTTGGCCGCGAAGGCTTTGTGGAATACCAGCAGCCAGCAATGATTGAGGCAGCGAATGGTGGCGATGCGACACAAATGCAGCAGGAACCTCAACAGAGCGGAGGCATCTTCTCGGGGAGCACATTGGCGGCACTGAGCAGGGGCAAGGTGTCTGTCAACGCGAAGCCGAAAACGGCTGCGTCGGCAGGTCCGTTAGTGGCGTACGATAGCGACAGTGATGAGTAGAAGCATGTTATAGTCATGGAACACGGGAAAATGCAGGGTCAGCGTAAGTGTATTAATGATGATGATACCAGAGGCGTTTGGGTAAAATGCAACGACATTAGAGTACAATCAGCTGTTGAAGATCCTCGAATACAAAACTTCATGCCGTCCAATCCAAAGGTCCATCACAGGCACTGTCTGTCCAGCTTCCTCTATGGGCGTGTCCCATTCCCTCTCAATGAGCATGTCTATCCATCGTGGGACGTTCTCGCTTGCTAGCACTTTCTGCGCCTGGAAGGGGCCGAACATGCTTGCTCTGACTGCCGCAGAGACAAGAGCCTTGACGTGACTGAGCATGAAGACGTACGCTGTTTGACGCAGACTCAATCCGAGTATGGCGCATACAATCCCGAACAAAGGTGCTAGATGCGCAGACACTTCCGGGATCTCGTCGGCGCTGCTTGCTCGAAGAAGTCCCGCAAATTGCTTCAGCATCAATGCCTCTTCATTGGCAGGTATCGTTCCTCTGAACGACCTTTCCCAGATACTCAGCAGCGCCCTCCCTTGCGCGACACTGGCCCTCCGGCCAACTGTACAGACTATCGCTGCATCAAGATGATCGTCCAATTCAGCTACTGCATTGGGATGCCGATGCGCAGCGAGCACAAAAGGCAGTGACGTTGACGCGTAGGTGGACAACGACGATGGGAGGAAACTACCGAAAGACGTGGTTCCGCGACTGCCGTGCGCTAGATAAGACTCCAGCCCGCTGCTAAAGGCGAATGATCCAAGCGGAAGAGCAGAGTCCGAAAGAAGCAGGAGGAAGTGTGTTGATGAGGCCGTCGGCGCTAGTGAGAGGTAAGACGGTGGTCATGAAGCTCTGAGTAACAGCACGAGCGCAGGCTTACGAGGAGTTAGGGCAGGGCGAGATGCAAGCTGCACATTTTGTAGTTCTTTCCTTAGCGCATCGACTTCTTTCCTGAGCTGGGCCTCAGTTGCAGTTGCCGGACCATCACGCGCAGCCATTGAAACCTGTGGAGTGGTGATACATGGTTGGTAACAAGACTAAGTTCGTGGTGTGCGATACTCAAGATAGCTACGGACGCCCACTTGGTTGTGGTCTCCTGGCCTACAATCTCCAACTCCGACACAAAACAGTAACAAACAAAACATAAGTCCTATGCCTTTCCAAATTTCCGCTCCAAACGCCAGACCCTACTCCAAAATGACAACATCATGCGCCAATCGGTCGCATGTTTTCCTTGTCAGCACCAGGTCTTGTTTTTGTCCGTTGCCTTTCCATGCGCTTGCGTTCCAATCGTGCAAGAGCGGCAGCTCTCCTCTCCGGTGGTAATGTGCTCTTTGCCGTCGTGTTGCCCAGCACTGTATCGTTGCCTCCCCTCAATTCTGGCCCGCCGAGTCGCGCAAATTGTGTCTTGAGAAGATCGACTCCTTCATCCGCAACGCTGCTCATTGGCTGTCGTTTCGCTTGACCGAGTCGTGGAAGCTGTGGTGCAGCCGTTGAGTCTTCCACATCATTGGTGAGAGCATCAACAGCATGCTCGCCTATATCGTACCCTTTGTTACGTGGTGATCTCCGAACATAGGGCTGCCGCGATGCGGGCTCCAAGACCCTTTGCTTGGACATCGTCATGCGGGCAGCATCTGGTTCAGCCTCGCTAAGCGCTGCGGCGGCATCCTTCCTGAACTTGTCTCGGAGCGTCTGCTGTTTCGCCGACGCAGACTGTCTCGTTGTAGGCCGGTCTTGAAGCTCGAACAGGTCGAAAGAATGTTCATCGGTAGCTTCGATACCGTCAGGGACCTCAACATTAGCAGGAGGATGCCAGATTTGAGGCCGCGTTGCTTGCGGAACGCGATTGGCTTTCAACTCGGCGGTCTCCTTCTTAAGGCTGGCGTATCTGCTCTGAGACTGGCTGAGCAAATCTTTCATCTGTTCAATCTGCTTCTCATACGAGGCCAGTGATGCGTCGTGCTCCTTTTGAATCTGTCGCCACTCGATGTCCTTCTTCCGCGACTCTTCCTTGGCGTCCCTTAACTGCGATCGAAGCTCACGGACACGAGCACTTTCGCTAGTAGCCGCACTCGCGCCGACCTTAGCCTCTTTGAGTTTTACTTGAAGTTCGGCGACTTGCTGTTTCAATTTGTCGGTATCGCGAACCTTGCCCTGGGCTTGGCGAAGCTCGCGCTGGAGGGCAGCAACTGCCTTATCGTTGGCTGGAGCGGAGTGTTCATCATCGAGTGTAGTGAGGTCCCCCTCCTCCTTCTTGCGGACGACCTCATCAAGCTGGTCCTCCAACTCCTGAACGCGTTGACGGTATTGCACCACGAGAGCTGTTTGCTTAGTGAGTTTGGCCACATTGTTCGCGAAAGCCTTGTCCGAAAGTGGCTTCTTCTGTTGCGACACAAAGGTCGACGCACTTTCTGAAATCTTCTTCTCCATAGCAATGACCTTCTGCTGCTCATCCCTCAGCTTTTCGGCCAGCTCCATTGCCTCAGCGTCCTTAAGCTTGGCGTAAGATTTCGCCAGCCTCTTGTACTTGAGCATCTTGTCCATTTCCACCTTGGCGTCATCACGATACTTGTGAAACTCCTGCTTCCAGTATTTCCCCGACTCTGAATGTGGCTCCGCAAGATCAACAGTGAGATCATGGGCGTCGTGCCCGTCTTCCTCTTCTTCCCATTCACTGTCCGATTGATCCTTCGTTGTGGCTTCACTGAGCTTCTTGTTATCTTGGGCCGCATTTGACTTTCGGCTTGCGTTTTCCAGCGCCGTGGTCAGACGTGTGCGCTTCCTGTTGCGACCAGTCCCATCAGCGGTACGCTGAGTCGGCTCGGGGCCACCATTCTGAAACCCAACATCATGGCCGAATGAGACGCGTTTTCGACGGGTAGTTCCGGTCCCAGGAGTCAACAGAATCCCAGGAGGCTTCGTTGGTGTGTCCTTTATATCGCTGATCGTGGCGGCTGAGGCAGAAGGCGCTGCTTTCGGATTCGAGGTCGCAGCTGGAGCTCCGAACAAGGCGCTCTTGAGCGCGCGTGCAGCGAAAACGGGTGCAGGCGTGTCAGGCTGGTCTGCGAGCGTGATGTCTGGATCTCAAACTTGTCAACGAGGCTCTCGGTCGGCCAGATTTCTTCTACTTTTCTTACCTCCTTCAGCAGCGGGCGCAGGGCCACTGGCACCGCGCTTGAGCATCCATCCGAGCATGGCGCGTTCAACCCGGGAGACTCGTGACAAGTCCTCACTCTGCGTAAATGCGATTGCTTATATATGTCAAATTTGTCGCAAGTGGTGATTAATTGGTTCCGGTGCTCGAGCGTATCGTTAGGTCGACATGATGGCAGATGAACGAGTTGGTTGGCGTTTGTTTACTTTGTGTGGGTGCCATACTTCCAAAAGACGCGGCCTAACAAAGCATGCACTGCGCTGAACGGCGGTAGCCACTAAGGTGCTCTGGTGGGGGCACACACTACACATCCCGTCATCCCGCACCCACCCCCGGCCCTCGCTGCCGCCTGTCGCCGCCTGTCACAGTCATACACAGTGTAAAAAGGAAAGGTGCGCAGTGAGGCCGGAGCCGCCTGTGAAACCACATCATCGATCGATGCAGTGCCCCTCCTCAGGTCCAGCTCCTCTTCTCTCCCGCTCTGTTTTCTTTTCCCTCACCTCCTCATTTCCATTGCCCAGCACACTCTTTCGCCCCGTGGTCGACCTCTCACTACAGCATACATCTTGCTTCGCCATTGAGCATTCCACTCTTCACCCCATTAGAACTTCGCCAAACCCAAACAACCGCCACCATGCCTCAAGTAAGTATCCACCCCGCCATCAAGCACCGGCTCTCGTCAACCCCTCCCACCTCCAGCCCTGCGCTCCACCCCAGACCGCTACTACGAACCTATGTTGCTGTTCCTGGTCAAACCCATGCTCATTATGCTTATCCACAGATCACCACTCTCCTGTTTGATTGCGACAATACCCTCGTGCTTTCCGAGGAGCTCGCCTTCGAGGCTTGCGCTGATCTCATCAATGAGATCTGTGTCGCTCGCAACCTCACGGTCCGCTTCACCGGCGAAACCCTGATCAAGGAATTCGTCGGTCAGAACTTCCGTGGCATGCTCACTTCCCTGCAGAAGCTGCACGGTATTGAGATCAGCCCTGAGGATATGGAGTCATACGTGACCCGTGAGGAGGATGCTGTCATTGCCAAGCTCAAGGCTGCTCTTCGTCCTTGTGATGGCGTTGACGCTCAGCTTGAGCAGCTCGCCAGCTCCAAGAAGTATCTGATGGCCGTTGTTTCCTCTTCCGCTCTTCGTCGTGTTCAAGCTTCCATCGACAAGGTCGGCCAGGACAAGTACTTCAAGACTGCTGAGGGCAAGAACCTTGTCTACTCCGCCGCCACCAGCTTGCCCAAGCCTACCAGCAAGCCAGACCCTGCCATCTACCTGCACGCTCTTAAGGAACTTGGCAAGACTGCTGAGGAGTCTGTCGCCATCGAAGACAGCAAGAGCGGCACTCTCAGCGGTACCCGTGCTGGCATCAAGGTGATTGGGTACGTTGGCCCTTATGCTGTTGACAAGCAGTCAGAGATGGAGCAGGTGCTGCGTGATGCCGGCGCCGTCGTCATCATGAAGGACTGGTCCGAGTTCCCTGCTGCTCTCCAGAAGATCGAAGCAGGAGAAGTTTAGATCTTCTTCCCGCAGGTCAAGTTCCACTACCAGCGATTATGAAAGTCACGAAAAGCCAGAGGCACGACTAGAAAGAACGAAAGAGGCTCGAAGGGAAGAACAGGGTGTCAATGTTTCATGGACGAGCTTGCTAGATCCTGCGCATAGACCACAGACGATAAATGAGAAAGCCTTTGCCTTATAAACTCCACTCAACAGATTTGAGATTACAATTTAAACTAAGTCTCCCATTCCTGTCGAGACAAGACCTGCCATTTTATTTCTAGCGACAGCCCTGGTGTTGCAACTGATTTGATTCCCAAGCTCTCTTACACTGACAGCCCCACTAGAGCTTCCAGTCTAGGGCGGGGTGACGCGCCCAGATCGCGCATCTAAGGTCGCATCCTAACGGCACTTTGACCCTTGGACGACCCCGCCATTCGTCACAGGACAGGGGTGCCTGAAATCGCGGCCTGAAAGAGCCTGCCCCTCTCCGTCAGTCTTCGATCCCTTGCACAACAAACACCACAGCCCGCAGATAACACTCGAATACCCTCCGACCATGGCTCTTCTCACCTAGTGTCACGGCTTTGGCTGTGACACTTCAGGATACACCCGCCAGACATGGCCTGGAATGGCGCTGGAGCAAGGAAGACTCCCATCGTCACTTCACCGAACAAGAATCAGAATGACACGAGCTTCCCAGGTTTGCGGCCACATGGCCAGGACACTGGGGCGAGAATTGAATACGAGGAGTTGCAACAGAATGAAGTGATGGCCTTGGAAGCCATATATGCCGATGACTTCGTGAACCACACCAGCGAGCAACAGAGCGCATGGAAGGTACGACACGGAACCGGGTGTTGTGTGTGGAGTTGTGCTAATGGATCAACAGAAAACTGAGCCAACATTCGATATTCGAATCAAAGCTTCCAGTAATGATGACTTTGCGGTAACAGTCAGCTTCGTCCTTACTGCAACGTACCCTCGAACGCCCCCGGTGCTGAATATCAAAAACAACGAGCTACCAGCCGCTACTACATTCAAAGTACAGAAATTCCTCGAGACCGAACCAAAAGTCTTCGCGCGCGAACCTCAGGAAATGGTAGATAAGATTGTGGAAGGTGTTCGCGACATTCTTGAAGACGCTGCAGTTGCAAAAGCTCAAGGGGCATTACTTCCCAGTTTGGAACAAGAACGAGAACGGCACGAAGCACAAGTGGCCAGGAAAGCTGAAGAGGAGAAACAAGAACAAGAGCGGAAGAAAATGGAAGAGTCAAAGGAGGAGGAGCGCGTCATTGCCGAAATGCTCCAGCAGCAACTCGACCGCCAGCGCCAGAAACATCGCGAGTCAAAGCACGGGAAGAGGCCGAACGAGTCAAACGAACTGACTGCGACCATATCAGCAGACAATCCTCCAGACAGGGTGGACTTCGATCAGATCTGCAACGCTGTTGACAAAACTGGCAATATCGTCTCCTTTAGATCCGTTGTCGGCAAAAGCGATCCTCGTCAAGGCCCTGTAACAGTGGTATACAGTGTTCGTCCGCTCCTGGCAAATGGCCAGAGCAGCTCAGCGATGGCCTTGAAAGAAGCCGTGTTAAGGCCAAAGGACAAGGACCCGAAAGACTTCAAGAGACAGCTTCAGTCACTCGAAGCACACCTGCAAGATCTCAAAGTTGGAAAGAAGGTTCAGCACAGACACATTGTCGACGTGTTTGACTTCAAAGTTCAGAGTGGCTTGGTCAACGAGATGGCTGCACCCAACGTATGGACTGTCAGCATACTTGGACCATTGGCTGAGAAGGGCTCGCTTGAAGAGCTGCTCGAGCTCGCGGGCAGGCTCGATGTTGGCAAGGTCAGATCGTGGACCAGAGATCTTCTAGATGCGCTCAACTTCCTACACAACCAAAACATTGCCCATCAAGATATTCACCCCGGCAATATCCTCTTGTTCCGGGAGTCCAACGGAGAAATTGTGCCGAAGTTGTCAGATGTCCTCTACCAGAGAGAGATCAAAACGATCAGCGCTCAAAAGCAGGGACCACCTGGCTTAGGATCTGCCAAATCTGCCTATTGGTTACCTCCGGAAATTGCGGCAACTTCGAAACCTCAGTACAATCACAAAACGGATGTCTGGGACTTCGGGGTTGTATTTGTACAGATGATTTTCGGCCTCGATGTACTCCGGAAATACTCATCACCACGAAACCTTATGGAGTCTCTGTTTCTGTCGCAGTCCTTGCAGGAGCTGGTGAGCCGATTCTTCAAGGAGGACAAGCAGAAGCGCCCAAGAGCCTTCGAGCTGGGAGCCAGCGAGTTCCTCGCAACAGATGCACCCATTCTGCAGGATGATACCTTTGGGGTAGCATCCCGGAGTGCATCAATAAGTTCGATCCCTATTATTCCCGGCAAATTCCGTCGTGATTCAACAACGAGAGGCTTTGTGTCTTCTCGTTTTACGGAGGACTTTGTCGAGGAAGGGAGGCTTGGTAAAGGTGGATTCGGCGAAGTCGTCAAGGCTCGAAAGAAGCTTGACGGGCAAATCTATGCCATCAAAAAGATCACGCAGCGATCGCAAGCCAGCTTAACAGAGATTCTCAAAGAGGTTAGATTGCTGTCTCAACTGAGTCATCCGGCTGTCGTGCGTTATTACAACACCTGGGTGGAAGAGATCCCCGACAGCACTGACGCCGAGGGTGAAACCTCAACCGAAACGGCAACAGAGACCCAAGGGACGGGGTCAGCCGACATCGATATTCAATTTGCAAGCAGCATGGGAGGTTTGGATTTCATGTCTTCCAATGCAGCCGTTGAGTTTGACTACAGTGATGAATCCGAGTCTGATGAAGAAGAAGACGCCTCGTCTGAGGAGGATGACTCGTCGGACGTGGAAGGCGGATCCCAGCCGTTCTCGCCCACCAAAGAGCGCAATGCTTTCATGTCGAGACGCGCGCGTTTTCAAAGGCAGTACAGAACGGTGCTGTACATCTCAATGGAGTATTGCGAGAAGCGTGTACGTACTTTCCCTCGCAACCGGTTGACTCTTG
This sequence comes from Sarocladiaceae sp. CBMAI 1973, assembly GCA_021347865.1. NCBI lineage: Eukaryota > Fungi > Ascomycota > Sordariomycetes > Hypocreales > Sarocladiaceae > Sarocladiaceae sp. CBMAI 1973. The sequence continues at coordinate 25,642 of WNLN01000065.1, read as the reverse complement.
TACACGACGAACTGACTCTATTACTAGACTCTCCGCGATTTGATTGCACGAGGACTATACAAGAACAGCACAGAGATCTGGAGGCTATTTCGTCAGATTCTGGAAGGTCTCACACACATTCACAGTCTGAGCATTGTGCACAGAGATCTAAAGCCGGAGAACATCTTCATCAGTATCAGCGCAGACGGCGTTGATAACGTCAAAATTGGTGACTTTGGACTGGCAACCAGTGGGCAATTTTCAGTGGACAGGTCTGCGACCAACGCCATTGAGAGTGATGACATGACCAGGAGTATCGGCACTGTGTACTATTCTGCACCCGAAATCAAGTCTTCAGCGAACGGCATGTATAGCACGAAGGTCGATGTGAGTACTTCATATAGTCTTGACCAACCGTGATCTTACTAATTGTAACAGATGTACTCTCTTGGTATCATTTTCTTCGAGATGTGCTATCTACCCATGATTGGCATGCAGAAGGCCGATGTCATAGGACAGCTCCGGCGACCGAACCCAATACTACCTGCTGACTTCAAGCCAGCTGAAAAAAAGCAAACAGATATTGTGCTGTCGCTCGTCAACCACAATCCAAAGGAAAGGCCATCCAGTGCTGAGCTTCTGAAGAGCGGCAAACTCCCCGTTCAGATGGAAAGTGAGACTATTCGTCGCACACTAGCTGGACTGGCAGATTCCAGCTCCCCGTACTATGGCAAGATGCTCTCGACCCTCTTTGCCCATCCAGTTGAGCCCACCAAGGATTACGCTTGGGACATGTTCGCTACCACAACATCACCTGCAGAGCTCCTGAATCAAGGTGTGGTCAAACAGACTTTGACGTCCATCTTCCGTCGACATGGCGCTATGGAATGTACCAGGAGCTCGATTTATCCTAGGTCGTCACACTACGGCGAGAATGTCTTTCATGTCCTTGACCAGAACGGCACGGTGCTCCAGTTGCCTTTCGATCTTACCATGGGTCATGCCAGAATGTTGGCGAAACAGTCCAGTGGGCCGGTGCTGTCCAGAACATTTGCATTTGGCAGTGTTTTCCGAGACAAACAAGATACCGGACAACCGCAGATGTTCGGCGAGGTCGACTTTGACATTGTAACCACCGATGCACTTGACCTTGCACTTAAGGAAGCCGAAGTCATCAAAGTGCTGGATGAGGTCATCGAGGCGTTCCCTAGCCTGGCGTCGACGCAAATGTGCTTCCAGCTGGGCCACTCAGATCTTCTGCAACTTATTTTTGAGCATTGTGCGGTTGAGCCAGCTAATCGGCGAGCTGCCGCTGATGTGCTTAGCAAATTGAACATTCACAGCCACACGTGGCAAAAGATCAAATCGGAATTGCGGTCTGTGGCCGGTGTCTCTGCGACAAGTCTGGATGAGTTGCAACGTTTCGACTTTCGGGGTAAGAGAGATTCTGGAGATAAATTGAGCTCTATACTGACGCAGTGCACAGACACACCGAACAAAGCGTTCTCAAAGCTGAAAACTTTGTTTGAGGGGAGTGATAACTACCAACGAGCCTCTCCGACAATTGCCCACCTCAAAGAAGTCACAGAGTATTGCAAAAGGCTGGGTGTGAGCACAAAGATCTACGTCAACCCGTTGAACAGTCTCAAGGAGAACTTCTTCCTCGGAGGCATACTGTTCTCATGCCTTTACGACAAAAAGGGACGGGATGTGTTCGCCGCAGGTGGTCGGTATGATAATCTGATCAAGGAGCAGAGGCCAAAGATGGGGGGCCAATCGCAGGAGCGCCATGCGGTTGGCTTCAGCCTTGCGTGGGAGCGACTTGCAAGAATTCCCAAGTCAGGTGGCAAAGCATTCCTTAAAAAAGGGGAGGAGGACGCGAGTGCCTTGTTCAATGGCAAGAGAGTAAGTGCCCACACATAGGAACGCGGTTGACTTGGCTAATGCAAGATACAGTGCGATGTACTCGTTGCGAGCTTCGATGCTGCACTACTTCGCTCCGCCGGTGTGGATATCCTGCAAACGCTCTGGTCTCATAACTTGAGTGCCGAGCTTGCGAAGGATGCGAGGTCTCCAGAAGATCTGATGACGAAACATAGGGACGATTCGTATTCTTGGATCATTGTCATAAAGCAAGATGCAATGCTCAAGATCAAGTCCGTTGGCAAGAAAGATATCCCTGACGTGGACGTGCCATCAACACAGTTGATTTCGTGGCTCAGAAGCGAGATGCGGGACCGAGACATGAGGGCCTTGACGAAGATCCGAGGAGGCAGTGCCAGTCATTCCGATAATGCCGGCGCTGCCGGTGACAAACTACACGACCAATCTGTCAAGGTCCTGGTCTCACAAACGAAGAGCAAGAAGTTTAACAGACGAACCGTGGTCGAGCAGGCCCAGGTCAGCGCCGCCAGCTTGGTGCAAACGTTCTTGAACGGCCCGATCCTGGCAGTGGAAACGACAGACCAAGTTATGGATCTGGTGCAGGAGACGAGCCTTGGAGACCCCGACAGCTGGCGCAAGGTTGAGCACGGCGTCACCACGATGGAGAAGAAATACGTTAGGGAGATCCATGATCAACTTGAGGCTTGGCGATCCAATTATGAGCGGGACAATGGGACAAGGCATGCGTTTGTGTACAACTTTAGGTCAGGCCATACGGTGTACTACGACCTAGGAGCTTAAAGAGCACGCGCAGGACGATTGGAGTTCGGCTCGAAGCTCAAGAGTTATGATCAAATGAATAATGAGGAACAGATTTCATAAGTGTGCACATAAGACAGATGCCCGAAAGTAGCCCATGTATCATGATGTATACCCTGAAACAGGGACAAGTGAGTGTCAACTTAGCGGGAATGCTTGTCGCAGGTCGCGTGAGAGATGGACCAAGTTTGACCCATCCGGGTGCAGGTACTTTACGCGCTTGGCAAGGCGGGTGCGTGACTGGGGTTTGTAGTCTGCTGGTGTCGGGAATAGCTTCACGTAGGGTCATCACGCGCCCTTAAGCTGAGCCGAATGTAAGGGTCAGATGCGAAGGGAGCTAAGCCTCGAGGATCGAACGTGCTGCCTTTTGTGGTTTCGGCTATTGCCGATGAGAGGGTGTTGCGCCACGGGGAAACTGACTCGATGGTTGTCGAAGTAAGGCACCATAGACACGCGATTTCAAATGAGGTGATCTATTGGTAATGCAGGAGGCAAGGTACGTGCTAGAAAGTACCTGGTCGGATGGGCTGGCGTCGGCGGCCTGGCCGCAGCGTCGATCACCGCCCTTTTGCTTACTCCAAACTTAGTCGTGTATGGTAAGATAGGGAGAATCGCTCAATCAGGGTTCGTGTCCCGACCGCGCCTTTCACTCTTCGTATTCGAAATGTCAACAATACTCTTCATTCTGACATCTCCCAACTTGCCTCGACATTAACCTGAGTCTTCGGCGCCTAACATCGACCCCGTCAGCCAGAAGCCTGCTTGCAGCGGCGCCTGACACATCCCCCACGTCACTCTAGTACTCAGGCGCTCTACCGCCTCGATTCCGCCCCGAAAGCCGGAGCCACCCGCAACCGCCACCTCTTCACTCTCGGCTCGCCACGAAAGCGCTTCACACATCTTCGACAACCTCTTTTTCAGCAAATCAACAAGGACTCCACGGTCGTTTCCTTAAACCTTGACTTTTGATCACAGGTTAATGACACCTTTGATCTCCCGATATTACACACGACACCCCTTGCAAACGATCGATCACGCGTCACCACAACATCCACCATGGCGCAGAAGAGACTCATGCAGGAGTTGCTGCCACTTCAGAAAGAGAAATGGGTTGATGTTGAGGTGAGATTTCTTTCTCCTGTGGGCTGGCATGGAGCGCACGTCTGACGTTTCTCACTTAGGCGGACGAGGCCAACTTGTTTCGCTGGAAGCTGGGTCTTTGGGTCGTCAACCCCGACAGTGTTTGGCACGGTGCATACTTGAGAGTAAGTCTCGCACTGACATTCTTGCAACCTCGAGCTCGTACTGACATATTCTGTAGGCCGAAATGCGATTTCCTAGCGACTACCCCTACGCGCCTCCCATGTTCCGATTCCTCACAAAGAACATCATCCATCCCAACGTCTACTCAGACGGCAACCTCTGCATCTCGATTCTACACAAACCAGGCGATGATGCTCAGTCCGGCGAATCTGCTAGCGAGCGGTGGAACGTCCTTCATGGTGTCGAGTCAGTTCTACGCTCTGTGCTCCTCCTTATGGACGACCCGGAGATCAACTCGCCTGCCAATGTCGATGCCGGCGTCCTATACCGAGACCATCGCGTCCAATACAACCAGCTAGCAAGGGAGCTGGTGGAAAGGACCAAAGCCGATGTTCCAAGCGGTGGCCGAATGCCCACGACAGCCGAACTTGCCCCTGCTCCAGTAAAGCCGGTGGAGGACGATGCAGACTTCTGGAACATGTCTGATGACGACGAAGACTTCGGCGGCAGCGACAGCGAGCTCGACGACTTTGACGACGACGACGATCAGGACGACGATGATATCGATGACATCAAAGCGAAGACGCCGTAGTTCGTGCGGACCTCTCGCCGGCTTAGTGATATAAGACTTAGAGGACTTGACTGCGGTTGGGTCACATATTCACCGGTGTCGCGAATGGCATAGCGTTCTGGACAATTGTAGCCGGTTTCTCCGGTAGGCGTTCGATGGTGTTACAGGCGTTGCTTTCTGGTATGTCGAGGTGGACTGCGCATGAGGGAAGGTTTTTAGAAGCATGGGACTCTACAGCCTTGGAATTTCACATTGAACAAACAAGCTCATTTGAGGATGATACGAGGATAGCAAGGGTTTTCTCGGCCCCTGGCTCATTATTGGGAAAATTGTACACTCTTCCCGCTATTGAATACTGGTCTTTGGTGTTGCCCGGGACATTGCTTTGCGGCTTTGACGGGTTAGGGTTACTATCTTATCTCCAGCCAACGCCTCGCGCCAGCGCCAGCGCCTGTAGCGACAGACCACTGCGACCCAGGCAAGCTCCCCAGCAGTCATCTGCTGCCCATCCGCGTCATAAGCCCACGTCCCTGCCGCTTTCACCTCGTTTCTTCTGGCTGTCTGACAACCTCAGTATCACTCAGGGCCGGTTATCGCATGGTACATAGGCAAGAATCATCGCTATAATCTTTTGCTCGCATGATTCCGATCACCTGTCTCAACCTAGCTGCCCCTTGACCTCTTTCGCAACAGCAACCCAGAGCTCGACCTAGCTCGTAAAGGAACAGACGATTCACCAACCTCCATCGCGAGCTCTTTCCGACCGAGCACGGCGTTTCGAATACATGGGCCCTCGGTGAAGAGGTTCGATCCTGACTCTGGCCGTCATGGAGCCGACGGAGGAGGAGATTGGGCTGGTGATCGACTTCGCCTCGCTAGACCCGGTTCAAGACCGGACCTTGGTCATCCAGGCCCTGAAGGTTTGTTACAATCGACCCGATGTTATTTATGACAGAATAGACGAGACTAAGTGGCTTCAGAGTAATGGCAGAGATACACAAAGGGTGCTACAAGAATACTTCGAAGATGCGACAAGCGTACGGTCTACCTATATCCCCTACGAACGAAGGGCTCACGCTGACGAAGAACAATAGTTCACAGCCAAGTACTTGAACGCAACTCAGTGGGACGATGGCATGTTCAGTGGTGACAGAAATGGTGTAGATAGTAACGGCGGATTCTGTTTGTGACGACCTAAACCTTCTCTCTACAGTTTCGCGCGGCTGACAGAAGTAGCATACCACGTGGAAGCTCCGCCGGAACACGATGTCATTCAAGGCATCGATCCTATGGATGGGAGCGCACCAGGTGCGCCATCAAGACCACCCTCGAGGACGAACAGCAAGTCGCCCCTCGGCAAAGTGGTAGATTGGGCTGCAGCAGACACACACGGTGAGTCGGAACTCGTTACCCATACATTCATGACGCTGAGAATCATCAAGCAGGGGTTCCCAGTTCGCAAGCTCAAGAGGATGAGGATATGGAACGTGCTCTCAGGGTGTCACGACAGGAGGCTGGCATACCAGCTCAGGAAAATGGAGTAGTGGACAACTCCACCGCTATATCGAATTTTGGCCCAGCGAATCGTGATCATTACGAGCAGAACAACTGGGCTATGGTCCCAACGGGCCCTCAAAAGACTCTGACCAGCCACGCTCCTCCAGCATCAGCCAGAAAGCGCGCGACCAGGGCACCGGCTTTCATGGTTCAAGGGTTCTCGAATTCTGGTTTGAATCACTTAGGTGGCCTGCTGACCATCCTGCACGAAGTACCGCTTGCCAGAAACATCCTCCTCTCTCTTGGCGAACCTGCGGCAACATACGGTCACAATAGCGAATGGTGGAACGGCCAGGAGATCCTGCCTGATCACGTATTGGCTAAAATGGCCTCGGGCGAGCTGCAATGGGGTGAACAAGACGAAAGCCTGCCGAATCTTGAAAGTGAAATTCACCGGATCATGGCCTTCTTGGACTCCACCGAGAGGGCATACGGGACGGTCAGCGTTCTGAGTGGAATGATTGGCGCAGATCGTGGTGCCGAGAAGCAATTCTATGAGACCATTGCATTTCGGAATGCCGAGAAGATCACACAGTTGACCCAAGTTGCGGCTCTTTGCGAGGTGCATGGCGAGAGCTCGACAGAGGAGGAAGTGGCCAACTTCGGCATGTTGGATATGGAGCACCCGAGATCGGAGTACGGCACCATCAAAACCTTATACGAGTCCCTTGATCATGTTATGTGGAACGACGCCCTGACTTGGAACGAGATACACGAGGGGACGAAGATGGCTACTTTCAAACAAATAGGAGAGACCCTGGTTCTCAAAGTTGGCGGCGACGGCCCTGAAGACTCGATCGAGATACCCCTCGAGTTATATCCGGAGAAATACCTCTCCGACCGCAGAGCCGAGTCCGGCAGAATCCAAGCAGCGTGGGTCGAAACGAAGGTGCAGGCCGAACAGCTGCAACAGGCTCAACAGACCTTGACAATCTGGCGGGACGAGTGGGATTCCAAGAAGTATGACAAGAAACATCTTGTCCAAAAAGCTATGGGACAATGGAAAGCATATCATGCCTACCTTGAGAGCCTAGGCCGTTATCGCACTATGGAAAACTCGGGCTTCGACACTCACAAGTATCCTTCACATCATGCAGCACCAGTGGACACCACTGAGAAGGAAGGGATGCTGAATGGACAGGTTGACGAAGCCATTCGAACCGCCGGGAAGCTGGTTGAGGACATCGACAGCAGGTTGCAGTGTGAGTAACGTCAATCGACCTTGGGCTGCAGCGCAAGCTAACGTTTTGCAGGGCTGCAATCGGAGTCGAAACGAGTCTTTGAGAAACAGCGATATATTGGCAGACTTCTAACGGATCCAAGCAAAGGTCGGCCTCGTCCAATGTCTTGCAAGAAATACCTTCTTCGCGGCGTTGCGACCACTATAGACGTCATATATGTCTGCCGCAGGTCAGAGCCAGATTTGATAGAATTGGACGACACGCCGAAGTCTCGCGATCAATGGTGGCGGCTCTCCCGATCGCCTGATCAAGAGCAGGTCGTTGAGGTAAGACATGAGAGCCCGGTGGAAATGTACACATGCTGACAGCAGGCAGAAAGTGGAAGTGGAACGTGTTCTGCGCGACATGTGGCAAGAGACTAAGACGCCGCTGCTTGTGTACGCAACAGAAGATGCCCTTAATACTACTCCAGAGCCATTGTCTGGACCGTTGGAACGCTTCGTTAAAGCGGACAACAAGAGCTTTCGCCAGGAGTTGAACCAGGAACAGTCTCAGGCGAACGACCAACCGCCCCCATCAACGGAGGTGGTATCGCCTTCTAAGAGAAAGCACCGAGCCGACAGTCTGGACTCTATGAATAGCAACCGAGCTTCTTTGGGCAGCATTGACATGGAAGATCGCGAGGATCCATTCGCGGACAATGGCGGCGCCGCCCCGGATCTTCTCGGACAGGAGATGGAGGAGCGTCAGATCAGCCGACTAGCTGGTCCTGCAGGAATACAGGATCAGCCTTTTCCTGCGATCGAATTGGAGCAACAACAGCCAGGACAATCGATTGTTGCTGAGCCAGAAACGACGACAGCCCCTGAGACAGGAGAAACCGTCACCTCTACGCCCGGTGGAACTAGAAACCCCACGCCGTCTACGACCACACAAGGGGGAGAGTTCAGCCGGACATTAAGTCCCGATGCCGAGGCGGTTCGAAGTCCCGATGCCGAGGCGGTTCGAAGTCCGGAGATGCAGGAGAAAAGCCGCCCCCCTACGTTCATGACGAGTCCGCCCAGAGGTGGTGAGAAGGCGCAGACGGCAGATGCCATGGACATGGAGCTACCCCACAGTCAGGAATAGAGTGAAGGCCATTCGGCATGGCAGGCAAGGCGTGATATATTGCTGGACTAATGGAGAGTCACCGTTGTCTGCTTGGAATCGTAAGAACTTCTACACGGCTTAGCGGGCTGTCATCACGTGAGCTCTTGTCAGAGCCCACGTCAGGGCGTTGATTGTTTCATACATAAGCGAGTTGATGCTGTGAATTGATGCTGAGACTCTAAATGACAATATCAACCCCATGGCCGCTGCGCAAGATTGTAATCACGACGAAAGAGGTCGCAGTGTCATAACGTGGTCAGAAAGAGCATGGGGCAGGATGCATTACATGCTATTGGCTGGCTTGGTGGAAGGTTCTGGAAGTTTCTACGGCTGCCTCCCGGACTCAAATTCACCGGATAAAGTCTCCTTTAGAACTAGCTGGAGTATGACTACTTGCTAAAGCGCCTGATAGAATGGTCGTAAGTAACAATTCGCTCCGTGACGACCTGTTGAGGCCGATCCTGAGCTCAATTGTGAACAGTCCGTGATGTCGTTGATGAAGTAGTGGGACGATCGAGGTGACGCTGCTTTTGAGCACAGCTCCATGTATCCACCAAAAGTCAATTCAACCCCAATGCCAGGGCCACAAATAGCAAAGCGGCGTCTTGCACTAACGCAAAGCGGCCAGCAAGGTCATACGTCACCGGATGCTCAGAGCATGCCACCGAAGCTTCCACAAGCCGCTCCAGCAACCTTTCAGTGCTTGAAGCCGGTCCTCAGCGGGTCTTTCAGGCTGTGAATGCTCCACCACGGGCGCCAGTCCATGAAGTGGGAGCACCCGCGGATCCCTTCTTGTATCGGCCCCCCCTCAGCTCTAGACATCTTCAACCTTCCGTTACTCACTCCTGTTTGCATTTTCGTTCTTCGGCATTTACACCTTCACAGCAAAATCTTTCGACACAATACTCGCAGAACTTCTGCTACTGTCACAATCAGCACGAAGGCACGCACTCGTTTACAAGACTACACAACACACGACCACAGACGGTTGCGAATTACACCACCTATTTATTGGCACACAACCGACTGGCACCTAGGCTTAGACTAGGCCGCAACACTTCGCGACCATGGTCAAAGAGACCAAGCTTTACGACTCGCTCGGCGTGAAGCCGACAGCTACTCAAGATGAGATCAAGAAGGGCTACAGGTACGTTACTGTACTTTGGTGACATTGCGCAATTGCCCCTCCTTCAGCCCAATTCACCCATCACGAGACCAAGCAGCTGCTAACCATTGATAGGAAATCTGCCCTGAAGTTTCACCCAGACAAAAACAAGGACGATCCGAACGCCGCCGAGAAGTTCAAGGAGTGTTCACAAGCATACGAAATCCTTTCCGATCCTGAGAAGCGCAAGATCTACGACCAGTATGGACTTGAGGTCCTGTTGAGAGGTGGAGGAGCACCTCCACCAGAAGGTGCTGCCGGTGGCAATCCTTTCGCCGGCGGCGCTGGTGGCATGCCTGAAGGTTTCAACTTCGGCGGAATGCCTGGTGGTGGTGGTGGCGGACGATCGTTCCATTTCAGCACTGGCGGTGGTGGTCCGGGAGGTGCTGCTGGATTTAGCTTCACCAATCCCGAAGACATTTTCCAGGAGTTCTTCCGATCGCAAGCTGGCGGTGGTGGCATGGGTGGTCAGGAGGATATCTTCTCCCAGTTTGCGGGCGGCGGTGGTGGACGACCTGGACGAGGAGCGCGGAACCGATCATCATTCGGTGACTCAAGGGGCCGTGACGGCACACCCGAGGTGACGACCGTTGAGAGGCCATTGCCCCTTACGCTAGAGGAGCTGTACAATGGTGTCAACAAGAAGATGAAGATCAAGAGGAAGCAATTCGATGAGACCGGCAACAGGGTTTCGACCGACCAAATCTTGGATGTGCCGATCAAGCCAGGTTTGAAGAAGGGATCCAAGATCAAGTTCACCGGTGTAGGTGATCAGTCGATGGAGGGTGGTCGCCAAGACCTTCACTTCATTGTTGAAGAGGTAAGCAATTCCAACGACACCCCAAACGATGCCCAGAAACATACTGACATCTCGACAGAGGGACCACCCATTGTTCAAGCGCGAGGACAACGATCTCTACCATACCGTCACTCTCGACCTGAAGGAAGCTCTCACTGGATGGAAGCGGACAGTTGTGACAATTGATGGCCGACAATTGAATCTCGATAAGAGCGGACCCACGCAACCAGGCAGCGAGGACAGGTACCCCGGACTGGGCATGCCTATCTCGAAGAAGCCGGGCACAAGGGGCGACTTCGTGATCAAGTATAAGGTCGTCTTCCCGTCTAGCCTCACGCCAGCACAAAAGACGAAGCTGAAGGAGATTCTGTGAAACAAGAAAACTGACAAAATCGCGTGTTGAGGACTCGGCAAGACGTCGTTGTTTGGCATTTTATTTTGGGAATACGGTGCACTGGCGTTCGGAGGGCATAGGTGATTTATTTATTGTCGAGAGGGGCCGAACAGTTCTTATATAAGGTCGCGCGAAGAGGCAGCACGTGTCTCATGTTCTGTTTTAAAGTATAATACCATTGAAGGATTCACGACATTCTGCCATTTTCGCCAACGTAATGTCGAGACTGAACCTTCATCTCATGTCCGTGAACATCAGGGCTGGCTCATCGCCAGTCCATCAAGAAGCTATTAACGCTTTGCAAAGTAGCCCGACTCGGGTTTGCTTCCGGATGTTTGGTCATGATAGCACCCAACCTTGACTTGATCATATCCTTCGTGAAATGTACATTTCCTCCCTCTTGTGGCCTCAAGGTCCCATCTTCCTCTAGGAACCAACACCACAGTGCCAATGCTGCGCCAATCGAGTATTCCCTTCCTGAGTCGCAGGCCAAGACGATCGTCGCGGGTAGGTCTTGCTTCTCTGTTGTTTCTGTGTTTCTACTTTGAAGACAACTTGTGACGAAGGCGCAGATGTCTGGAAGGGCGGTGCGAAGGTTACGGCTTGCGGTCTTGCTCTTCCCGAGACCGACTTCCATAGTCTTCTTTGTTTTGAACCACGTGTCTTTCGGGGTGGCGTTTTGCGACGTCAACGCTATCTGACAAAGTAATTCGTTGCCCAGATCTCCTTCCGAGGCTAGTGGAAGCTGCTGAACGGCGATGCCCTTGACAATCTCCTTCCATGGACGATCTTTCGCTCGCTCGGCTTCAGAGTGTTCCTTAACGAAGCTGGCGATCAGATCCGGGAGCTCAGCTTCAGATGCGTTAAGCAGCTCGTCAGCATGAGCCCAGAACACAGGCGGCGTGAGTCCATGGGCCCAATTCTCTGTGTCGTCTCCAGCTCCCTGTATATATCCTCCTTCATCGACCTCACTGCCGACAACTCTACGACTAGCAGTACAACACACCACTGGTCGATAATCCTCATAGATTCCAGCTCTCGCATTGGCGTCTTCGGTTAGGATCTCATCCTCATCGTCATCTGAGTCAAGATTGGAGTCTCTGGTGACCCAGTATGGACGGAGTGGTTTTGTAAGTTTGTACTTGTGCAATGGTAGATTGAGAGCTTTCAACGAGGCGACGAAGCCAGGGATGAGAGCGCTGATTTGTGCATGTGTTGTGGGAAGAGCGGAGGGAGGCAGGTGAAGCTTCGATGAGAGTGGGTGAGAAGGGAGGAGTGTGAGGTTGAGAACGGTGCACCAGATTGGGATTGTGGTTGATAGCGCATCAGGCATACCTTTAAATAGTTAGTCCATCTTCTTCAAATAAGAAACAAAGATCCATGTACGTACGCTTGCCTCGCCTTGTGGAGTCCACGATGATGATCCTTCGTGACATTAGCACATTACCTTCGTGGGAGAGGTCTTCATAGGACTGTCGTGATACGACACGACACCATAAAGTGACACGCTTAGAAGTTCAGACTTACCCATCATTTGCCTCGATCAACTCAACTAGATGCAGATTCAATCTCCTCGTGCTGAACTTCCACGCCCTCTCATGTCCATCTGTACTCTTGAAATACGCACTACCGCCCTTGCTCTTCGGCGGGACGTACCAGCTTCCACATCTCTCATTCGCCACTACAGGCCGTCCCCTCAACCGCTTTGACTCTGAGGCTGAAGCGACAAAGTCGGCGTCGGCTACGATAGAGGTGAGGCGGTTGTGGATGGTGAAGGGGCTGCGTTTTAGAGAAGTGAGGGGAGATGGAAGTGACGCGAGCGGGAAGATGATTGAGGAGTATTCTGGGTCGGGCATTTTGTATGAAGCTGCTGTTGTGAAAAGCCTCGGGTAATGCCCGCAAGTCTGCGGATTGTGCGAGTTGCTGGTGTTGAAGCGTGAGGGTTCGTGCAAAAGCGAGGTTTTACACTCGATAGGTCCACATAGGCGACACATGAACCAGGAAGTCAGGATCACAGTCTACGTCCATACAGCAACAACAAAGACGACAATACAAGTCCATACTAGCTAAGCAATTTGTAGATAGCTTCAATTTCGCGGCCTTTAGCTATGTATTTATTCATTCAATTGCATATGTGTGATCTAACACGGGAGCCAAGCTCAGACTTACACCAGCTTCCAAACGCCGTTCTCAATCGAAATGCCAATCTCCCGACCTTCATCAATACTCCTTCGGCCCGCCTCCAGAATCGCGGTCGTGGCAATAGTGTTCTTCAGTGTAGGAAGAGGCTTCGCATCAAGATCGGCCGGCTTCAGCTTGCCTTCATTGACAGCTCTGCAGCCATCGATGAACTTCTCGATGGAAATGTACCCGTAGCCCGTTTGGCCGTTAAAGTTGCCATCCTCGTCAGGTGCATAGCGCATGTAGAAGGGGTTCAGCCACTGTAGCTGTCCAGCATCATCTTCGGCGTACTCGTAACCGCGATGCGCTTGGTCAACGCGGACCTCGCCACCAGACCCCATATAGTGGAAGTTCTGGTTTGTGTGTACGCCAGCACGAGTTGGTGCTGTCCACGATGAGGTGTAAACGCCAATACCTCGCTTCCCAGGCTGGTCTTTGCGCTCCCATGTCACAATGAGGGAGATGGTATCTTCGGTGTCCTCGTGGCATCCCCGATCGGTAGCAACGCCCTTGGAAGACGTGCCCGAGACTCTTACAGGTAGGTATCCCCGATCGGTGATCATTGAATCACAGATGTCAATGTGGTGACTGTTGAGGTAGTACGAAATGTCAGACTCTTTGCCCGCCCAAGACTTGAAGGTGTCAAGCTGATACTTGGGCTGTGACATGTAGCTGTAGAAGTAGTTGAAGTCGCCCAGCTTCTGCGCGCGGAAACGAGCGTCTGCGTATGCCGGGTCAAAGCGTTTATGGTGTTCAACGAACACGTATACACCCTTCTCTGTGGCCTTGGCCATCAACTCTTGGTGATGCTCAAGAAGCTTGACGGCGGGCTTCGTGAGGAGCACATGAATACCGCGCTCAATAGCATAGAGGGCGATCGGGTAATGGGTCGGGTCAGGTGTAAACACAGTGATTGCGTCTCCAGGCTTCAATTGGTCGATTGCAGCTTTGTATGCATCGGGATCCTTCTTATCGTTTGCTGGGAAGGAGTCAAATGAGGTATCCAGCCCGTTGTAAGCCTGTGTGATGTTCTTGTTGAGATGCTCGCCTGGGATTTTATTAGCCCTGAAAATTTGACCAAAGGTCACAAATGCTATTTCGAATTTTTTTGACTTACGAATTGCGGGAAACTTCGTGCCATTGACACCAACCATGCTCAAGTTGTTGACCTTGCCACGGCGCCGCAAGTCGAAGAGCGTCAGACCCACGACGCCAACCTTCTTGTCGGACACTGATGCAGAGCCATCGACGAAACCGGTGGTGTACTCACCAGTACCGATCTGTAATATGTGAGCTTTTGTAGATAGCCAACGAATTGAAGGTATTCGCAAGACCCACCATTAACACATTCATAGCCATTGTGGTATGATGTCACGCTTGCCGTGCTTGAAAGCTGTGAAATTGGTCGTGAAAACAAGCTCGAGGCCCGGCTTGGAGGAGGAGTAGAATATCGGTAGGTTCTCGAATACTCGGCTATTTGCAGCAGGCCAGGATTCTTGTGCTCAAGAACCAAGACGATAAGTTATTGGTGGTTCTATATGAGGGCGGAAACCTTTGTCGGAGATGGTTGGGGGACAATGCGGGGCATGAGGAGGGGCATTAATTGGAGGCAACAGATCACCCCGCCTCCGGCTTCAGTCATTCGACCGCCAGCAACAATTGATTGGGACATGGTCTGGCTTCGCATATCCGAGGGAATTTCATGCGCCGTGAATATGGCAATAGGCGGATGTCGACTTTGACCAAGCACTCGATTGAGAACCATTGCCGGAACGGCGTTGCGCGTCCCCACACGGTGGTCGAGCGGCATCCGATCATCGGCTATAGACGGGCAGCTCAAGATAAAGTCATGAGGGACAATGAAGAGTGGAACACCAAGTTCAAGGGGAATATTGTGAAGGGTGAGAATCGGTGTCGATACTCGGAGGGATCAGATGTGTACTGGAAACCATGTGTGCAGACCATGGAGAATGCAGTTGGTGTTCCAGAACACCATGCAGCATAACATCGTGTAGTTGGGAGAGAACAGACAGACAGGACTTGGCTGCTACTTGCAGCAAGCTGCTGAGAGTGGTTTCGAGTTCATTTGGAGTAGCCATTGAGACAAATTACCTTAATGTGCCAACAATTTTGAGGGCGGCGGCACCTTCAACAAGGAGTGTGCCTTGGTAGCAGGGTGGGAAGGAGCTACCTTGCCTTAAGGGATTGTGCCTTCCTTGTCTTGCCATGATCTTTCCGGAGGGTTTTCTTGGTCAACTGCCTGGAAATCTTCACCTCCTTATGTGTTCCCATCTTTTGACCACACCGCTTCATCTTGCTAGAAGAAGCTTCGTAGCTCTTCAGAGATTGCTCACTTGTCTGTCAGTCTGTGTTAGAAACACGGCGCCCGGCCAGTCACCAAGCACCGACGGATGTATGTCAAGTTGGCCTCATCCATGTTCTAAGCTAATGCACCCCGCCAGGCGCCACTTCTGCGGTCCTACCCACTGTGCAGATGCTTGCTCATAGGCTGAAAGCGCCTGTCCCGTCGGACAAATTCGTTCAACGCCTCAAGCTCGATCTGCACCTACGGTGACAGCCTGGTGCATGCTCGACTCAATCATGCCATCGCGAACTATTGATTCTGTGAGTGGTGGAAAAATCAAGATCCATCCGGCTACACTGTGAAACAATTCCAGGTCAGAGTCAGTCGCGTGCAGCCGCAATATCGATGGCCCTGAGTGTGCTAATCATGCTCGAGCCAGATGATTGACGTGTTGCGTCGTCGAGTTTCCTCGGGCTATTCCCCAGCTGGCGATCGATGCCAATCTAGTACAGGATGCAACCCCCACGACTCACCACAAGCCTGCTTCGACAAGTCAGCTTCACGCCAGCTGGCGCTCGAGATGCATCTTCGGTCATCCTGGACAGTTGCCTCACTTCTCCAAATATGTCTGCTGGGTCTTAATACTCAAACACATATGGCCATGGCCCGCTGTTGTCCACACGTGCAAGAATGTCGGCAACAAATGCGGTTCTTCACTGCCCCGAGTGGCCCGTGTTAGTTGGCCCCATCCCTCCGGATCTCTCACACGACTTGAAGCCAGGGTTAGTGGCTCTTGAGTTCCCACGTCCTTTCCCGCCTCCACCTGGACTACCCACGTTGTTACCAGGCGGTGGCTCATCGGTATCGTAAGAAGTCCACTGATCCCGGCGCTACTCCAAGTCTCGACTGGGGACCCTGAGGCGCTTCTGAGAAGCCCCTCGTTAAGAAGTGATGACACCCACCGGAAGCCGCAATAGTACTTAGACTGCCGATGTTGCTTCTTCTTCCCTCTTTTTGCTTTCCCCAATAATCAAATTTTTGTCCTGAATATCCCAATTGTTTTTTGGCTTCACCTGGCAGCCTTTCTCGTCTTTTTAAAACACCATCTTTCCTCAGAGTGCTCTTCGTCTAAGCAGGCACATTCATCCCTACATTCGCGATGGCAACAACTGATCGAAATGGTGCCAACGGACACGCGAGTGAACACGAGCAGAGACCTCTGCCTTGTGGTATCTACGCTCCTACGATGACCTTTTTCGATCCCGAAACTGAGGAATTGGACATTCCCACAATCAAGAAGCATGCCGAGCGACTGGCTCAAGCCGGCTTAGCGGGTCTCGTCATCATGGGATCAAACGGCGAAGCAGTTCATTGCTCTCGAGAAGAAAAGATCACAGTAGTCAGTGCGTCGCGAGAGGCACTGGATACAGCCGGATACAAGAGCATGCCCATCATCTTCGGTGCCACCGAAGGCAGCGTCCGGGGGACGATCGAGCTCACCAAGATGGCTGCCGCTGCGGGCGCCGACTATACCCTGCTCCTGCCGCCGTCGTACTACAAGGCCCAGATGGATGAGGAAGCTGTCTACAACTACTTCATCAACGTCGCCGATAAAAGTCAATTGCCTATCATCATCTACAACTACCCCGGCGCCGTTTCAGGAATTGATCTTGATAGCGATGTTTTGATCAAGTTGGCGCAACACCCCAAGATCGTGGGTACCAAGTTCACATGCGGCAACACTGGAAAGTTGACCCGCGTGGCCCTTGCAACTGACGCGAAGTCCCCTCGCAAAGAAGGCTCCGGCTATATGGCTTTCGGAGGGATGTGCGATTTCACCGTGCAGACCTTGGTCAGTGGCGGTAGCGGTATCATTGCCGGAGGTGCCAATGTGATGCCCAAACTATGCGCCAAGGTCTGGAGCCTCTACGCAGAGGGCAAGAAGGAGGAGGCAGCGGAGCTTCAGAAAGTGCTCAGCAAGGGTGATTGGCCTCTGACAAAGGCAGCGATAGCAGGCACCAAACACGCAATCCAGGCATACTACGGATATGGAGGGTATCCCCGTCAACCCTTGAAGAGACTTGAGCAAGCGAGGGCACAGGCGATTGAGGACGGGACCAAAGAGGCTATGAAGGTGGAGAACAGCCTTTGAGGAAACCTCGTCATTGTCATGCGTAGCGAAGTCTTGGAGGGCATGGCCCTCACAGAATTTGGGGGATGCATGCTCAGTGCAATGAAGCACGGTATACAATGTCGCCGGGTCCTGGGCCGGGGCCTGTAAGCCGATCGCGGAGAGGGCTTGGACTTGGCTGTCCGGCGAGAGGGATGCTATTCACAGTTACATGATCATGTCGTCGCGGACTTCTGAGGCGCGCCTGGGCGATCTATCTCGAAGCATCTCGCCCTCGAGCTTCCATATTTTATAGAGTAAATGAGGACAACACTTTTGATACCCAGGCTGCATAGTGATGTTGCCGGTACCTTTGTAGTAGCCCATTGACTAAGCCGTGTTATCCAACCCAGGTTGACCGCCACACAGTCTGTTTGTCTGGTCTAAATTCACCATTCCTACATTTCGAATCTGATAACTCACTCGTATAGGTGATAATACATTTCACAGTTAGTATCGGAATGACATTTGCCGGTCAGAATCTCATCAGCGTTATCCACGGAAAACAAATGATGTACATCGTATAGGGTAGCTCGGGCACATTTGCGGGAATCGCGTCATCGGATCCGATGCCGAAGACCGGCGGCTTGTAATCATTTCCAGAGCTATCCACGGATCAGTCGGTGGAGTCATAAGCCCGATTCCCAAGGACATGCACAAGGGAAAATTAAAAACACAGATCTACCGGCGAGACAACCGAGTAGACTGTTCCAAGTCTTGTTTCCATCTGGATCTCCTCACCAGTCCCTTTCCCGGCAGTTATCGCACTGGCTAGAAACTCACGTCCCACGGTGAAGCGCTATTCGGAACCGCACCGAGCCTCGCTCACTGGGAACGTTCTCCGTTAAATTTGGAATCCACTTCACCACGAGCAGTCAATCACGCCATCCTGGTGGGAGAAATCTGCTAAAAAGCTGGCGAGGAGACCTGTGAGAGGACGTTTTGGAAATTTTGAAAAGGATAAACAGTGCACGAATGATGGCGGGCACTCAATCCGGCAGTTCAGGTCATGGTGACCCTGAGAATGGTCATGCCTCATCGGAACGGACGCCATTGATCAAGACGATACCCCCACCAACGACCGCAGGAGATGGCCAGCCCGTGCAAGAGGAAGAGACGACAATCATCGCTGAGGAGGTTTCGACTACCCGCATCGTCCTTATCCTCGGCACCACCTACGTGGGCGTCGTTCTGGGTGCCATCGACAGCACCATCGTCGCCACACTTTCAGCACCGATCTCCAGCGAGTTCCAGTCTCTCAGCCTATTGTCATGGTTAGCGACGGCATATCTGATATCAAATGCTGCCTGCCAGCCGATTTCGGGACGTTTGACGGATATCTTTGGACGAGGTCCGGGACTGGTGTTCAGTAATGTGGTGTTTGGAATTGGCAACCTGATCTGTGGACTGGCGCAGGATGAGGTCCAGATGATTGCAGGCAGAGTTATCGCGGGCATTGGAGGCGGAGGTCTGATGGCCATCTCGACGTTTCTGGCCTCGGACCTGATCCCGTTGAGGCAGCGTGGTATTGTCCAAGGCATCGGCAACATTTGCTACGGCTCCGGTGCCATGCTGGGTGGTATCTTTGGCGGTCTTCTCAACGACCACACAAAGCTCGGCTGGAGGCTCGCATTTCTCATTCAGGTCCCTCCGGTCTTCCTGTCTGCCATCGCCGTCGCGTTCCTCGTCCGAGTGCCACCGAAGCAATCTGACAAGTCTTACCTTGCGCGAATCGATTACGTCGGTGTTCTGCTCACCATCTCATTCCTCGTTCTGCTGCTCCTTGGTCTCAACTCTGGAGGAAATATTGTGCCGTGGTTCTCGCCGCTGCCTCTCATCTCTATTCCTCTGGCGTTTGTCATGTTCGGTGGACTGGTATGGTGGGAGCTGAGGGCAACACAGCCGATTCTTCCTGTCAGACTCTTGTTCTCGCGCACGCCGTTGGCTGCATGTCTCTGCAATCTGTTCTGCACGATGGCGATGCTTTGCGGTGTCTTCTATGCCCCTCTGTACCTTCAAGTCATCGGCCACACATCCACTCAGGCTGGGTTGATGATCTTGCCGTCTCCAATTGGAGTCGCCGTTGGATCCATCTTCACCGGTTTCTATATGCGCAAGACTGGGCGCTATCTCGGCATTGGCATCGTTTCATTGCTCATTTTCGTAGCTGGTTACTGCTGTTTCAATGGCCTTAACGAGCATGGGCCGCAATGGCTGGTAGCTCTTGCATTCGGCTTGGTTGGTATCGGATATGGAGGTCACTTGACAACGACGCTTCTGGCTTGCATCGCCTCTGTCGATCACTCGCAGCAAGCCGTCGTCACGTCAGCTACCTGTAAGTGGACTCTTTGCTCCAATAATCACCATTTTGAACAATACTGACTTTGACTCAGACCTTGCACGTAGCCTGGGCGGCACAATTGGTATCACCATTGGCTCTGCAGTCTACCAGAACATCCTCAAGACACGTCTGTGGGAGGAGTTCGGCGATGAGCCTCACGCCGCGAAGATCATCAAGAGGATCCGCGATGATCTCGACGCTTTGAAGCACCTACCGGAGGGATGGTATGATGGGGTGATGAGCTCTTTCATGGACGCTTTCCGTGGTGTATGGATTACCCTGCTGAGCCTGGCTGTCTTGGGATTGATTTGTATTTCCCTGCTCAAGCAACACACTTTGCATTCGAGCTTGGACAGGCGGCCATCGAACTCGGAGTAGGAAGCAAAGTAGTCGACATCGCCTATAATTTGGAGACCGTCTTGAATCCTGGGCCAATCGGAAGGAGCGGCAGGTGATTGTTGTTGTTTGCGTTGGACATGACCTCAAAAGCTGGGCGTTTAGCGGAGCCGTCGACTGCCGTTGCTGTAGTTTCTTGTAGAACTAGCGTAGAATAGTCTAAACTAACAGCGATGTACAACATCAATTGCGTAACTGCGTCATCTCAGTGCCATCGCTATGAAGGATTTGCCATTTTCAGCAGTGTGATCAATTGCTTCAGTGCTTGTCAGGCGATATCTCAATGTTGATTCGTAGGCTGTGGCTGATTCGATGTTGCCAAGATTTGACCACTTTTAAAAATAGCAACAAGGAGGCAACCAGCACTTGACTGGTGAAGAAGGAGCCTCAAGATCCTGCGCGAGACGTAGGAGAAGCGCATGTGTACAGCTGCATTTTCGTTACCGGGAAATCATTGTATGTTGTTATCGAATTGTTAGCCCATTCAGAGAGAGCATCGTGACTAGATTAACATAATCGTGGTCTTCTGTGTGCTCGGTGAGCTTACATCCCGACGGGGCGCGGCACGGCATAGAATCGGGGATAAGACACCAGTGTACCGACGAGCCGCGTCGCTCTCTGCCGAAGACCCTGAAGCATGACCAGTGGCGCAGGGATGCAGGACGCGTTAGCAGCATGTCTTGGCTGTGTTTGGACAGGAAGAGTTTCTGAGTCTGGCAGGCTCCAAGAAACCCTTCTGTCTGCCTGTTGGGCTTTCACAGCCACTGCGGGGCCGCCATAGCCACAGCCACAAGCCCACCGGCAGTGTCGACTCAGTTCTGTCGTCGCTCACTGAGCCACAAACCATGCTGACCTTCTAGCGGCGTTATAGTGGTCTCCGCCCTGGCCCTTGTCGACGTCAGTGCCCTGGACGACACGCGTTGCCCCCCCAAACGACAGCCCAGTGTGCCTGGTCTCCAGTTTATTACCACCGTTGCCAGTGCTAACGAAGCTCCGAGTCTTCCTTTAGCTCCAGGGCACCGCGGCTCCTCAATCAGGCTCCGTCACAGCCAAGCCCAGCTCCATCATCGAGCATCCATCATCAGCCGCACGTACCATCCCTCTGTTCTTCCTGTTTCTCCTCCTTCTATAGACTTTACATTCCTCACTTCGGCATCTACCCGTTCTTCTTCAAATTCCAGGTGATTAAGGTTGTTCACCTCCCTTTCGCCTCCAGCTCGCACTTGCAGCCAACAATACTCGACTTAGACTGTACTTGACCCAAGTTTTTGTTGACATCCCTCCGACGACCGGATTTCGATCCCTGACCACCAACACAGCGGGATACACGTATCACCTCAGCCAGGGGACGCACCTCAAGCTCGGGCAGCTTCAACCGACTTCAACCCATCTTCGAGTCTCCTTGATCGGCATCCTACGCACCTAGTGCTCGGCTAGTCTTGCATAAATAACAATAACACACAAATACAATGGTCAGCCTCGAATGGGATCCGAACTACGTCCCGCCCGTTAAGCTCGGGCTACACATCGCCCAGATTGTCGCCTCCTTCGTTCTGTGGTGCATCGCCATTGCAGTCTTCAGAGGCGAGGACGCAAAGATCGTTGGCAACAATGGCTGGACCTTTGGTGTGGTAAGTACCAGGCGACGGCCCTACCACGAGCACCGAGCAAATACTGACGAGTGCTGTTGACAGTGCTTCTTGTCCATTCCAGCATGGATCTACCTTATTATGACCCCACGATGGGAGCGTACGCGCCGATTCGCAGAACCTCACGCCATGCTTGCCGTTGACGGCGTCTTCACCATCATCTGGCTCTCAGCATTTGCAACCCAGGCCGCCTACAACTCTTCTGGCGACTGCGGCAAGGCCTGCAAGCTCAGTGGTGTTGTTGTCGGACTCGGCGTTATTGTCACGTAAGAAGTCCTTCTAGCTACTGCAATGACCATTTCTGACAAGACAATGCAGCCTTCTCTTCGGCGGTACCACCTTCCTAAGCGGCTACACGCTCCAATACTACAAGTTCCACGGCACTCTGCCCGGATACGACAGCCGACAGATCCATGATGGCGGCAACATCGATCCCGATAAGGCGGCTTTCTCCATGGCGCCTCATGATGAGGAGGCGTACGAGCGTGTTCACATGGACGACCACGACGCTGCTGGCCCAAGCGGCAGCACATCTTACGGCGGTGCCGGCGCATACAGCGACAATCAGTACGGCAACGCAAACCCATACAGCGCTGACGACTACGACGATCCAAACCGATATGGCGCACTGCCCCCTCGGAACAACACCATGTTCGATAGTGACCTGGAATACTCGTCTGGTGCCAATCAGGCACCACCGAGGCAATCAAGTCCATACGGGGGTGCGCAATCTTACGATGAGCCAGCTCAATTCCCGGCTGCAAACTATGACCGCACAATCCGATAAGTCCGGTGTCGGACGTGCACAAGGGGATGCATATATAGGGAGACTGTAACGAAGATATTGGAACATTGCATTGCTTCGGGCGAGCAGATCACCTGCTAGCCGCTCATGGCGTTTATACTGCGCATTGTTGAATGCTTTGCTTTTTGTACTTGTTTGCAATCTGCTTGATGGATCGCAGGGTTAAGGGAGGGTTGGTCACGGAAATGATACCATTGAATAGTGCGTACATAGATGAGGAACATGTCTTGGACCACTGAAAACTTTCCCATTAGGTGAAGGATGAACTTTATGAGTGTCTCAATTGCAATTGCAGGGTTTCCATGATCTGTCCAAAACAAAACTCCACCAACACCATCTACCAATGCCATCGTCTAAGCACCATTCATCCTTTGGATCCTGCGCTTAATATCCCCTGCATTCTGTTGCATAGGGTTCAACTTGCCGTCTCTTGCCATAGCACCGTAGTCATCACCGTGTCTGCCCACTAGCTTCCCCAGCCACTCCCTCTCCCGCTCACTTTGGTGCCTCTTCTTCTTCGTCTCGCCACTCTTGGCCGCAGATTGTTCCAACAGACTCCTGATAACTTCTGTTGAGCCTTCACCAGCGGTAGAGGCGGTTCCGTACAGCGTGTGTTGGTGAGAAGGGTCGTATTGAGGTGCAGCGGATGAGAGCTCGAGGGCAGTGAGGGGGTCGTCGAGGGGGTTTGGGTTCGGGGCGTGGTGGACGCGGAGGATCTTGCCGGTTTCTGGGTCGCGCTCGACGCGGGCTTCGGAGATGATCGCTTTCGGCGTGGGTTGAATGCCAAATGGTGTGGCACTTGACTCTGTGCTGGGGTTGATGGCTTCCTCGACCTTCTTCTCGGTACCTCCTGTCGGTGCTTTCAGTCTTGACACAAGACCAAGACGCTTGTAGTTCTGTGCTAGAGTCTGCTTCTTGTCCCTATTGCGCGATACCTTGTCAGCTTTACCAAGTCTCTTTCACTGTTTGAATCATGGGGAAACTCGTACCAATTCGCGGCGATGATGGTGTTACCACGAGGGTTCAGCGGGTTCTTGGGCTTGTGAGACATCTTGACCGGCTGCCTGCCGGAGCGGCGCTTCTTCTTCTGTAGTTCGCGACCCATGATTGCGGTGGTCTTGTCTTTGCGTTGGTCGAGAACGGTTTCTGGTCTTTGCGATGGGGACGCAGGCGAAAGTCTGATGGTCCGCTGGTCTGCCCGCCAAAATTTCTGTCGCAGGCTCTTATCGATAATGCACCACACGCTAGTCCGAAAGTAGTTTCAGGGTCAGGGTTGTCCTCAGCTTCACTTCACCATGTGCCTCGAGGAAGTTTAACATAATTCATCGTGGTTGGGATTGGGTCCAGGAGCTGCCCAGTAGCAAGACATCTCGAAGCAATGCTTAGCCCTTGTAACCTTCGTGACCCCGTGTTCGTGTATTTCACATGGCTCCTTCGTGAACGCTTGGTCTCCATCGTTGAGCTACCACCATCCTGCTTAGACCTTGAACTTTCGCGGGTCAAGCTTGTCCACATTGGCACTCTTCGCCGCTCCATCAAATACAAACTCCGACATGAGCTTCCCTGTGGCTGGTCCGTTCTGGATGCCCCAGCAGGTGTGGCCTGCTGCAACCAGCAGCCCAGGCACAGTTGTCTGTCCGACTAGTGGGCCGCTTTCCTGACCGAATCGCATGTGTCGCGGGAGATAACAGGCCTGCTTCCTCTTGACGGGAGCTTTGGCAAGAACGGGGCTGAAAGTGCTGATATAAGATATAATGTCGTCGCATTGGGCGGTGTCACATTCGACCTGGTCAGCGGTCTCCGGAAGTGGCACAGTAGTGTCAGGTTCGCCTGTTTCACACCGAAGTTAGTACAGTTCACATGTGAACAGAGCCGAGCCCACGTACCGCATGCATAGACCTCGCCAAATGGTCTGGCATAGATCTCCGGGTCAACGCTGCCCTTGTGCCTCCTCTTCTGACCGAGCTTCAGGCGATGCTCGGGGACGTAGTCGGATGGCAACTCAATGTCCGTGAAGACGGCGTACGGCGTCACGTCTGCATCATATACTACACTGTGTGCTCGCAAACCTTCAACCTTAGTTCGGGGTAAAACCTTACCGGTCCAGGGTCCTGCTGTCACAACCACGTGAGTGACGTTGTCGATCGTCTTAGTCTCGCCAGTAGTGCGATCCAGGTACGAGATACTGTTGATGCCGGATCTCGATGTTGCGATATCGGTGACCTGGGCGTTGACTCTCAAATCCAAACCTTTGTCTTGCGCGAGCTTCGCTAAGGATGTAGTGAAGTGCCATGGATGCACCTGCGCCGTTTCTGACCGTCCAGGGGCACCCATCTCTGCCCAGCTTGTAATGATCTCCCTGTCCACCCAGTCGAGAGTCTTGGGCAGCGGCCCGGCTTCCATCAGCTCGGTCGCCGCATCATCACGCTTCGGCAAGCTCTGCCATTCTTTGGCCCCGTTTTCCAGGTGGCCATGCCCATTCGCCTGCATCTTTTGTACTTCTTGGATCTTCGCTTTCGTTACCACGGCCTCAAAACTGCCACAGTCCAGCTTCCTGTAGCCCCATCTTGTGTCGCCTTCGTGCTCTTTCGCGAGTTCGGCATGGAGGCGGTAGGAGAGCGGAACGAGGCAGGATGGGTATGCCCAGAGAGCTAGGAGACCGCCTGCTTTACCGGAAGCGCCTGATGCGATGGTCGGCGCAGCTTCGAGGAGGGTAATAGTGTGTAACGAAGGATCGAAACTCGGATGACGAGTGAGGTAGTACGCCGTTGTGCATCCGATGACGCCACCGCCTGCGGAAACATGAAAGATTAGATGAAGCTTCCACCGCAACATTGGAATTAATGGTGCACCTACCAACGACAACGATGTTGCGCTTGCCCTCCATGGGCGGCGATCGCGTCGAAGCTTGCGCTCGCAGACTTAAAGCACAAACGTGGACGAGAACTTGTCGATGCAGGCCAAGCGAGCGCCGTCTGGGCACGAACCTCGTCGGAAACAGGACTGCGTCTGGTTCTCCGGAATCGCAACAATA